>BJCM01241372.1:0-20380 GCA_018326385.1 Flaveria bidentis | reverse complement strand
TTTCATTTCACCAATGATTTCATATCTATCTTCTTTGTTATCTGTTGTTATGTTCAAGCTCATTATGAGCTAAACTCTTTTTATCATCCTAACCGGATGAAACTTATGTAATTTGTGATGAACTAATGGTGTGATAAATATTATGTTAATGTTATTGTGGTCTTGGGAAAACTATTGATGGGTAGCATCTATATTTGAACGGGAAGTTATAAATTTATGGTTTGTGATTGTGATTGTCATACATGGTTGAAAAACATATGATCAACTTTCATTAGTGAAACCGGTCTTTATTATAAATCCATGGCAAATGAATTAGAAATGGTTATTAGAAATCATATCACTTTAACTTTCTGATCATTTGCGGGTTCCCTTTTATTAGTTTGAGAAATCTTCGGTAATTGTTACGATTTTCTAAAATTAATGGTATGTTAGGAAGGAACTTGATCAACTCTCTTTTTAACATTAAGTTATGTTTTTAGAAATCTTATGTCAAATAGGTCACAAAAGATTTACCTACATTACTAGGGATTTGATCTAAGCAGTAAAACTCAACCTAACATGATCCTAGTCACTACGGAGCAGGATAGACGAGAATTCATGCCAACACATCTTTATAAACATTAACATAATTACATTAATCAATATCTTTAAATCACACCACCAATTCATCATGGTTACATAAGTGGAGTCTAATTAAGATGATAACTTTAATTCCCTGGTTTTAAATCCAAACGCTTCAGTTTTAGTTTACTTTATTATTATTATTATTGTTTTCTAAAACCTAAAAATATTTCCAATACAACTTATCATTTTTTTTAACAAAAACCAAATCTGATAGTCAATCATCAAGTTAGTTGAGTAGGCTAGGTGTGTCCATGGATTGATACTCGGTTCTTACCAACACTATATTACCTCACGATAGGTACACTTACCTTTTGTGTGTGCAGTTTAGTATTTGTAATAACCAATTAAAACTGAATCTGTGCGTAAAATCTTTATCAAAATATATATACTATCCGCATCCCATCAAGTTTTTGGCGTCGTTGCCGGGGACACACGACAATTTGAAAGACAAACTAAAATTTTGACTATCTTGTATATAACTTGTAATATATTTTTGTTCAAACTTTTGTTAGATAGTTTGCTTTAGTTAGTTTAGCTACATTTGCCTGATTATTTTAAACCATATTTAGTTTATACTTCCTTAAGTTAGTGTATGCCCGACTTGTCTAGTCCTGAACTTGTTTTGCCTCTTTCGGAACCCAAATGGCTTTTTCGTCATAGATTGTGCGAAGGATCACAACAAGCATCACCAATCATTGAAGAATACATTTTGGAAGGAACACCATCCGAAGAAGACGTGGCTAACCAAGACGAGGAAATGAAGATGACACACTATGCCACACCGTCAATAGATGGTTACGAGTCTAGTGTTGTCCAACTAGTAATAGCGGCCAACAATTTCGAGATTAAGTCTAGTATTATCCAACTCGTAGAAAACTTTGTTCAGTTCCATGGATTGAAAGACAAAGATCCTAATGCTCACATCTCACGATTCCTTCGTATCTGTGCAACCATCAAAATCAATAACTGTTCAGACGACGCCATTTGACTAAGACTTTTTCCATTTTCACTTCGAGGCCGACCCATCGACTGGCTTGATTCACTTCTGCCTGGTTCCATCACCACATAGGCAGAAATGGCTGAACAATTCCTTTTGAAAAACTTTCCACCCGATCGCACTGCCAAATTAAGAAGCAACATCACAAGCTTTCGCCAATACGACGATGAATCATTACACGCAACAAGGGAGAGATATAAAAGTCTCCTTCGGAGATGCCCACATCACGGACTTGATTTGTGGCTGCAGTGTCAAACCTTTTACGATGCAATCAGTGAAGCCCACAAGTGCGGGAGGAGATTTTAGAAGTGTCATGCCAACAAAAGCATACCAAGCCTTAGAAAGAGCAGCTAAGAAGAGCTTTGCATACAATCCCTTAAGAACCAAACCCAGTTCTAAATGTATTCATCAAGTAGACTCTGAAACCCTAATTCCAGCCTAATTAGAAGCTCTAACCAAATGATTCGACAATTGCAAAGCGAGCTAAAGAAAACTCCAACACGATGCAACACATGTGGAAATTCACACAAGACCAACGAATTCCCACAAGGCATTATGATGGTTGAAGATGTTGACTACGTAGGAGGCCCAAACAACTCATATAACAACAACTCAAATTGGAGAAGCAACTCGAATTATAGAGATACTGGTAATAACCAACCATCATCTGGATTCAACCGAAGGCCACCTTACCAACAACAGAAACCACCATACCAAGGTCTAAGCAGTAATAACCAAGACCGTGGAGCATCATCAATGGAAGACTTATTGCAACAGTTGTTATTAACCACACAAGCCACAGATGAGTACATTCGAAAATCTGATCGAAGAAATGAGGAGAGGTTCCAAGGAAACGAAGCTGACATCAAAAGCAACAAAGCACCATTGCAAACCTTAGAGCACCAAGTAGGTCAAATAGCACAACAACTATCTGAAAGATCCCAAGGAGCTTTGTCTAGAAACACTGTGACAAACCCTAATGCTCAAGTCAAAGCCATCACCACTAGGACTGCCAAAACCACTCAAGTAATGCGAGTGATAAGAAGAAGCAACCTGTTGTTATTGAAGAACCAACCAAGAAATACGTTCACCACCACCCTATGTTCCACCACCTCCATATCGAGGTCGTTTGAGACAACAACAAATGGAGGCACAATATGGCAAATTCCTTGGGTTGTTCAAGCAACTCCACATCAATCTGGCCTTGGTGGTAGCCTTAGCCCAAATGTCAAACTACACTAAGTTTCTAGAAGGTATCTTGCCAAACAAAAAGAAACTGGAAGAGTTATCACACGTAGTTTTGAATGAGGAATGATCTGTAGTTCTTCAAAACAAACTACATCAAAAGATGACTGATCCAGGAAGTTTCACCATACCTTGCCTAATAGGAAATCTTTCTGTCAATAACGCGTTAGTTGATTTAGGTGCAAGCATTAAACTTATGCCTTATGCGGTTTTTGAAAAATTAAACTTAGGTGAACCTAGACCTACCTATATAAGCATCCAGTTAGCTAATCGTTCTATCAAATATCCGAGGGGCATCGTTGAGAATCTCTTAGTTAAAATCGACAAATTCGTATTTCCCTTTGATTTTGTGATCCTTGACATGGATGAGGACAAAAATGTTCCTTTTATCCTAGGTCGATCTTTCTTAGTGACTACTCGAGCCCTCATTGATGTTTGTACAGGCAAACTCATGCTTAGAGTAGACGAGGAGGAAGTAACTTCCGATATAGGCCAATCCATGAAACACCCTCAACATCATGATGACTCACTCCATTGCATTGATGCTTGCGATTTGATCATAAGCTTTCATTTGAAGAAAACTCTTCAAGATGAAGCTTGCAACAATCATTTAATAGAGGTCCAAATCACCTAACCCATTTTGAGAACCAAATCATTCCAAAACTAGAAGTTGATGAAACATCATTTCATCAAGAAGCATTTGAGATCATTGAATAAGATCTAGAACCTAAAGCCAAATCTTCTATCAAAGACCCTCTAGTTTTAGAGCTCAAAGAACTTCCATCTCATCCCGAATACGCTTTTCTTGAAAACAAATCTCAACTTCCTGTCATAATTTCATCCGCCTTAATAATTGATGAGAAGAACAAGTTGCACAATGTGCTTAAGGCACATAAACGAGCAATTTCATTGAAAATCACGGACATCTAGGGAATCAATCCATCCTTTTGCACTCATAAAAGATTGATGGACGAGAACTTCAAATCCATCATTCAACCTTAAAGACGTTTAAACCAGACTATGCAAGAGGTGGTGAAGAAAGAAGTAATCAAACTGCTAGATGTCGGTTTGATTTACCCTATTTCTGATTCACCTTGGGTCAGTCCCGTCCAAGTTGTTCTGAAGAAAGGAGGAATGACTGTTGTAAATAACGAGAAGAATGAGCTTATTCCCACTCGTACGGTTACAGGATGGAGAGTTTGCATACTCTATCGCAAACTCAATGACGTCACAAGGAAACATCACTTTCCTCTTCCTTTCATCGATCAATTACTTGAGAGATTATCTGGGAAAATGTTCTATTGTTTCCTGGATGGTTTCTCAGGTTATTTTCAAATTCCTATTTCTCCCGAAGATCAAGAGAAGATGACATTCACCTGTCCATATGGCACATTTGCTTATCAGCAAATGCCTTTTGGATTGTGTAATGCTCCTGCTACATTTCAAAGGTGCATGTAGCAATCTTTCATGACATGATTGAACACTCAATGGAAGTTTTCATGGATGACTTCTCCATCTTTGGGAACTCATTCAATCAATGTCTTGAAAATCTGGAAAAGATGTTGGTTAGATGTGAAGATTCTAACCTTTTTTAAATTGGAAAATGTGCCACTTCATGGTTATGGAAGGAATAGTGTTAGGACACAAAATCTCTCGAACGGGGCTTGAAGTCGATCAATTCAAAGTCGACACTATTTCTAAACTTCCGCATCCCACAACCGTGAAAGATATTAGAAGTTTCCTAGGTGATGCAGGATTCTACCGTTGTTTTATCAAATATTTCTCAAAAATCGCTCGACTAATGACTCAACTTCTTGAGAAAGACGCTCAATTCGAATTTTCTGATGAATGCATTAGTGCATTCAAATTGCTTCAGGAGAGACTAGTAACCGCTCCAATCATAGTTTCCCCAGACTGGATGCTACCATTTGAACTCATGTGCGACGCAAGCGAATTCGCGGATTCAATCCTAGCGTCTTGAGGATTCAAGTCCTTCACAAACTGAGGAAGCCACAATAAACGAAAATTTTCCCCACGAATTCCTTATGCATATTCAATCCTCAATCGATGAACATCCTTGGTTCGCCAATTTTGCAAATTACTTAGCAAGCGGAATCCTCCTCAAAGGAATGACTTATCAGGAAAAGAAGAAATTCTTTACTGATATCAAACATTACTATTGGGAGGACCCGTATACTTTCAGAATCAGTGCAGACCAACTCATTCGAAGATGCGTATACGGAAGTGAAGCAGAACAAATCTTAAGGCACTGTCAAGAAGGACCCATAAGAGGACACCATGGAGCAACCTTAACAGGCAAGAAAGTATGACTCTAGATTTTACTGGCCCTCAATATTCAAAGAGCTCACAACATGGTACGCACCTGCGATGCATGTCAAAGAGCAACCAATATCTCAACACGGGATGAGATGCCTTAGAAACCAGTTCAAGTATGCGAGGTATTTGATATATGGGGTATTGATTTCACGGGGCCTTTCTCGGTGTCATTTGGAAATCAATATATCTTGGTAGCAGTTGATTACATTTCAAAATGGGTAGAAGCTCAAGCCCTTCCTACCAATGATGCTAGAAAGGTTGTTAGATTCCTTAAGAAATCATTTTATCATTTTGGTGCCCCCAAAGCTCTAATTAGTGACCGAGGAACTCATTTCTGTAACAACCAGCTCGAACAAGCAATGGCACGTTATGGAGTGCACCATCACTTTACAACTGCTTACCATCCACAAGCAAATGGGCAAGCCGAAGTCACTAACCAATGTATCAAATGAATCCTTGAGAAAACTGTAGGTCAAAACCACAAGGACTTGTCTACCAAGTTAAATGATGCACTATAGGCTTTTCGAATAGCCTATACCCATCGACACAACACCGTTCAAACTAGTTATGGAAAGTCGTGTCATCTACCTGTAGAACTAGAGCACAACGCCTTTTGGGCACTTAAAGCAACAAACCTGGTCCAAGACCTTGCAAAAGAATCGATTCCTACAAATTCACGAATTGGAGGAATTGAGAGAACAAGCATATGAAAACGCTAGGGTTTACAAGGAAAAGACAAGGAAATTCCACGACGCTCGATTAAAGAACACAAACTTATTTCATGTGGGACAACGTGTCTTACCGTATAAGTCTCATTTATGTTGTTTCCTGGAAAACTGAAATCACGTTGGTCTGGACCTTATACGATCAAAAACGTGTTTTTGAATGGTGCGATTGAAATTAATAACCATGAAGGTTTAAGTTTCAAGGTGAATGGTCATCGTTTGAAACCGTATAACGATGGACCAACCAAGATGGAATTACACCTCCGCCCTGATGAAAACTAAGTGTGGGGAAGGTCGTGCCGAGGACCCGAAACTTAAACGAGGTATATGTACATAATTTTTCCTTGATTTTCTCCATAATATTTAGGACCTCACAAGGACAAGCATGGGGTCGTGCCTCATTAAGCACGCCCCCGTGTCTCTAACAAATTTTTCCACGATCTCTGCTGACGACTCTGGAACATTGCAGGTCGACTTTAAGACGAAATCTGACAAGCACGGGACCGTTCCCGGCCAAGCACGCCCCCGTGTTCACCTTTCATGACCTGTATATAAATACCACATGTGTTCCATTCTTTCATCACACCCATCCTGCTTAAAAACATCTAAAAAATGAAAGAAATAAGTCACGGAAGTTCAAACTGGAATCCTGCGAAGAAACCGCATTCTGAAACATGAGAGCCAACAACTCAAGAATACTTCTTCAAGCTACATGAACTCATCAAGTAAATGACTGAAATGAACCTCGTTGCATCCCAATGCTTAGCTGAACTTATCCAAAAAGTTCAAGAGATGGGCGAGGAACTCATTTCCATTAACTGTCATCTTGCGGAACTAAGCAACCTTACTTCTCACTATCCCATCCCGAACCATCCACACGAAATGTGTGGAGGCTTCTTTTAGAAGCATTCCGTGATGTGTTAAGTGCGCTGTTGCGCGTTAAAGAGTCTAGTTTTGCTGTTTCAGATTCTTGGCTTTTAATGTATCATGTAACCGTAGGACCCTAGGAAATGTAATTTTCAATTTGGCTTGTGTTATTTAACTCTAGGACTATTTTCGTATATTTTCTAATGATATGGAAGTGATAAAACTTAACCGGGAAAATTTCGTAATGCGCGAAACTAAAAAACGGAACAACAAAAGACTTAAACCGAACAACATAACATGAGCACGCCCCCGTTCCTAAGGAGGCACGCCCCCCGTGGTCGACATTGAATGACACAACCTGACTTTTTTTCAGCCTTTTGTCTTGTTCCCCATAAATTTTGCATGTTAAAAACCGAGTTCCTTGCCTACAATGTTCGTATCCACTTCCATTTTCACCTTATTTTCCATTTTTCTTTCATCTTTTCAAGAGTTCTTTCAAGAGTACTTGATCAAGAGGTTAGTATAGTAATTCCTATGATTATGAAAGTCATTTACATGTAGTTAGGTGATTAGGTTTCTAAACAACCAAAATCCTAGCAATTTTATGTAACGGTTTGTACTTAAACGTATTATGTAATGATGAATGCTTTAAATCTACTTGTTCATGTTTCTTCTTGTCATTGATTAGTGTTAATTTTAGTTATTAGTATGTTTAGTTAGTTAATTAGTTTGTTCTCTTTTATTGTTAACAAGATTATCTTCATAACTCGTAGTGAAATCTTTGTTAATCATGTTCACGTTACAAGAATTCACAAGTGGTGTTAAACACTATATATTTTTGAGTATCTTGAATTATTAACAAGTGATTAAAATGTTAAACGTATAATCTTTGTTTTAAAGCAAGAGAATGTTAAACCCATGCTTAATCAAATGTTTACAAACTAAACAACGTGTGCTCGAGTCAAGATTTCATGCCTAATCATGTTAACTGCACCCCCACGTTTCACAAAATGCACCCCCATGCTCAAATATTTTTCATTGGATTACAAATTTTCAACTAGTTTTGAACATGAGTTGAATCATTATGATGTTATGTCTTGAAAAACACATGGTTTTCACTAATATCATGAAAGTGTTCAAGAAATTTGTTTTGTATTGATTAACTTATTTTTAAAATATCAGGATCATGGATCATCCCTACTTACAATTTGAAGGGAGCCGCGAGAGATGATGTCGTGATAGACTTCAAGGATAACTACAAAGGGTCAAAAGATCCCACTTACAAGCAGATGAAGAAACATTGGCGACTGTCAGACAACTAGAAAGATATAATAATTTATTGAGTACTCAGTGGAAGCGTTTATTCTCACAAAATAGACCTTTCGTTTATGAACCAACTCTTGAATTTTTAGCATCTTTCAGATTTAGTATAAAAGAATCTGAACCTTGGGATGATAGTGCTGTTTCATTCAGACTTGCTGGATGTTGGCATAAAAATCCATTGCCTTGTTCGGTGTCTATCTTGGTATCTACACGGAACAAGGAATGGAGGAGGAAGCAATATTTGGAATATCGGCGTACCGTACCTTCCCAGACGAGGAAAGTAAAGATGCGGAAAGTGATGCAGAAAACATTTTGGGAGCGGATTAGAACCAGAGGGTTCAACTCAAGTAAAACAAAAAGCAGCCAGATATGCGACCCGCTGCTGCGATACATTCATTGGTTACTTTGTCATTCCATAACAACTCGTGGTCAAAGCGAGGGATTTGTTAATTTGAGGGACTTGTTCATTTTATATTGTATGGTTAATGAGCTGCCATGTAATATTGGATATTTGTTTTGTAATCTTTTTGCCAGGAATACGATTGTAGGTGCTGCAATACCCATGTTTGGAGGAAGCTAGATTCTGAACCTATACGAGAGCTATGGTTGTAACACTGAGGGAACTGAAGGAGTGATGACAGGACTATTAGACTTGAGCATTTGCACAAGTATGTACAAGGTGACGAGCCTACCAAATGGACAGTCGAAGTTTATGGATAAGAAGGGACAAATCTGGGATCTGGGGGATCCCGAAGAAATAATCATGGACCTCAACATGCCGATACAGCCGGAAGGAGCCGTAGCCGGATCTTCAAGTTCACGTACAAGAGAATTCCCAACCATGTTAGACCTTTATGAGTCAATCCAAACCACCAGCGACCATGCAAGGCGATCATTTGATATGCCCAACGAGCCTTCAATCGAGTCAAAAATCTGCATTCCAGAGTCGATGACCTGAGCAAGGATGTCACGTACATCAGGAACCGAATGCACCATGAGTGGGGGGATATCCCGCAACAAAGCCCTTGAAAACCGTATCACTTTTGGGGCCCGGACATAGTTGTTTCATGCCAATCTATCTTTTAATTCATGTCATTTTATTTTTATTTTGTGTGTTTTGGATTTTAATGCTTTCAATAAATTGGCGACATTTCAGGTGATCCCGAGGATTCTCTCAACTCGAGGGCAACCAAATACAAGTGACAAATTCATTATTTTTAGGGGAGTTATTTCATTACCCTTTCTCGGTCTTAATATGATAATCAAATTGAGGACAATGTGAATTTTGAGTGTGGGGATGAGAGTAATGCATTTGACTTTGCTAAAAAGGTCCAAATTTAAAATTTTTAAGAAAAGATCACTTAACAATTAATTTTTATGACAAGAGACCAAAAATTTAATACAATTTTTGATAAACCAAATTATAAAAATTTAATAAAATTTTTGAAAATGTTTTTTGTGATATCCTTAAAAGCAATAATCTACTAATAATATTTAATCATAGAAAATGAAACACTTTTACCAAATTCTATCCATATGTGAGGTTATTTTTTAGCCTTAAACAAATTTTGCAAATTTCAATTCTACTTTCATTCTGGATTTAATTGATGGTGCCGTATGATACATGCGATTAGAACTTGTTTGGGTATACATTTCAAGACCTTAATTAATATTTGTTGTATAAAAATGAGTTAGGCACTAGGAAACCTTAACCATTCAAGCCCCCAACCATTTTCTTTAATTTTCCTTACCCGAACATCAACCCTAGTTAGCTCAGTTGAGCTTAAACATTTTTACCCAAACCACCAAGTCACTTAACCAAAAAGCCTTCAACAAAACCCGTTTTCGTCAAAGACATGTGTTTGGCTTTAAAAAAATTTGGTCTTTTACCAGTAGACCTTATAGAACTGGAAAAGGCATTCTTTTGATTTAAATTTTCTTTGTTGCTTTCACCACGCAAAACCAGGACTTCCCTAGGAAATCCACGAACAAATCTTCAATCTCACGTTCGGCGCATTAAAGAAATGGCGAAAAAAGGAACAAGTTCCGCCATTTTGTGGGATTTCAAAAAGTGCTATAAAGAGACAGGCAAGAAGATATGAAAGATGCCTGAACTGTGGAAATTGATCCCATAGTGGAAAATGCAAAAAGAATCAAACTGAATCTCAATACAAATACACAGAACTAATCCGATTGGGTGTTATTAGGCTTCAAGCCGAACGATCCTTGAGAAAGGAAAGTTTTGTGTATCTTCGGCTAAAATATGAAGTACGGTTCTTGAAAGCAAAATATGGTCTTGACAATCTGACCTTAAACGAGTCCTCAAGTTAGCATATCCCTTCTAGCTTGAAGTATTGTATTGGGAGCCTTCTATTGATTTCCTTGTAGTTTATGTTAGAAAAATAAGCCAAGACCGTCGTCACTAGAAATTAGCCACTTTTTTCAAATATTCCATACCGAGCCCGAGCCAAGTTACAACCCATCAAAAACCTAACGATTTATGCAAGTAAATACCTAAGCAGGTGGAGATTTGATCCCTTAACAAGCATATGATTTCACATGTATTCATACTAGGCAATTGAGTGTTTCAACCATACATAATCTTGATTATGACTCCATATATTTAGCTAAGTGTGAGTGCATCTTGTGAAAAGTGTGGATTTTTACATGATAAAAATCTTTACTAACCAATCAATTGCTTGCTAGGATATCATTTTACATATGCTTATAATATTTGTATTTGGATGAAATAATATTTACTTGCGTATTTCCCGAAAGAAATGTTTATTATTTGCTTTATTTGGTTTTTGGTGGAATTGTCATTTTAAGTGATTTTTTCTTTAGGACAAGCAAAGTTCAAGTGTGGAGATATTTGATGTGCTCCAAATTATACATAAATATCCTATCAAAAGCATATCAATTATTCCTTAATATCTCCTTTAAAATGATGAAAATATACTTAAAAATGTTAAATTGTGATTTCAGGTGTTTAAAAGGGCAAGATAGACAAAAGAAGCATATTTAAAAAGAAATTGAAGCAATCTGAGCTTTGGAGTCCAAGCATGGGGTCGTGCCTCATTAAGCATGTCCCCATGCCTTGCCAGAAACACACCCCCGTGTTAAATTAACACACCCCTATGTTTGGATACCTGATAGGACAAAAAGTATTGTCCCCTAAAAGTAAGCATGGGGTCGTGCCTATCAAGCACGGGGCCGTGCCCCACCTTCAACACGGGGTTGTGCCCTATTTAGCATGGGGACGTGCTTAAACACTCCAAAAATCCTATAAATAGAAGCCTAAGTTCACCATTTTTGCCAAGCTTTGGTGGGAGAGTTACTCTACAGATTTCTCTCGGGAATCAAGTCTTCAAGATCATTTGGAGGCTCGGGAGGTGCATACAACACTTGGAAGAAGCTCGGGATCGTCTAAACGTCATCCATTGTGGATTATCGGTTTGATTGTTTCATTTTACTGATGATTTCATATCTATCTTCTTTATTATCTATTGTTTTGTTCAAGCTCATTATGAGCTAAACTCTTTTTTATCATCCTAATCGGATGAAACTTATGTAATTTGTGATGAACTAATAGTGTGATAAATATTATGTTAATGTTATGGTGGTCTTGGGAAAACTAATGATGGGTAGCATATACATTTGAATGAGAAGTTATAAATTTATGGGTTGTGATTGTGATTGTCATACATGGTTGAAAAATGTATGATCAACTTTCATTCGCGAAACTGGTTTTTATAATAAATCTATGGCTAATGATCTAGAAATGGTTATTAGAAATCATATCACTTTAACTTTCTGATCATTTCCAAGTTCCCTGTTATTAGTTTGAGAAATCTTTAGTAATTGTTGCGGTTTTCTAAAATTAATGGTATGTTAGCAAGGAACCTGATCAATTCTCTTTTTAACATTAAGTTATGTTTCAAAAATCGTATGTCAAATAGGTCACAAAAGATTTACGTACATTACTAGGGCTTTAATCTGATACTAACTTGTAACGCCCCGTTCCCAGGACGCTCATAGCCGATCAATCATCGCACATAAAACATATGATTTACATTAACTTTACAAAAACATTGCAGCAGAATCAGTTTAAACAACCATTTCATTCATATAAATAACCGTTTTTGAAAAATAATACAACATTCATTACAAAATATCATTTGTTCGCATTACAATGCAAAAAGATTAATGCAACATAAAATGGATGCCATCAACAAGTCAAGTAGCCGCCCGTGTCATCCTCAACAACATTTACATGCCAACTAGAAACACATAAAAATCAACATTGTTGAGTGAGTTCTAGTTTTATAAAACTTTATATTACCTTTCATTTTTAAACCATTTTCTTTACTATCGCACATGATCACACATCATATGTACATCAAGGTTATAATTATTATCTTTCATCATCGTTCGTTTTGTACATTTCGCATGTTTCACACATTTTGTACTTATCACACTTTTTGTAGATTTTTTATCTTTTTACTTCTATCGAGGTCTTGTCATATGCTTAACCCCCCTCTTGAGCACAAACCATATCATCTAGGGTTAAGTGACAAGGATCCCATATCACACATATCACACGTATGGAGTAGTCACGTAGACTAACTCCCCTATGTGTGAACCCTTTAAGGGTTAGCCAAGATCGCACGCTGTAAACACACAGTTGAGCTTACAACTCTCAATAAGTTGTGATCCTCCTTTCATTTGCTTGCATGACTTTTTCATTCATTCATTATGTTCAACTTTCATTATCTTAAATCTTTTGCTTCATTAAGATAATACTTTATATTCATTATCATAATCACACCGTATAAAGTCACATCATCATACGTATTATGGAATATAGGGAAACATATCATACATAACATACATAATCATCATACATCATCATCATGAATAAGCATAGTATCAATCACACATCATCATTCATGCCACAACATACATCATCCATCAAATCATCTATGACTTCAAAAACTCAACTTACATTACCCCCGGGAATCCCCCAAGTCAAATCCTACATATTACATTTTCCCCAAAATCTCAAAAAATTTTATAAGTCTTAGGCGCATGAGCACTATGCAGGCGCATGGCCATTTGGGCGCATGGTGAACACTTAGGCGCATGGGGAACTTCTAGGTGCATGGGGAACTTCTTGCCGCATGGGCACTATTTGGGCACATGTGCACTATTTGGGAGCATGACCTATCATTTAGTCATTCTAGGAAAATTCTAGGCGCATGACCACTATTCAGGCGCATGAGAATTCTGGGCATATGGACACTTAGTCAAATTCTACCTAATCCTATGCGCATTGTTATTATTTGGGCACATGAACTTTGGGCGCATGGAACACTTAGGCAATTTAATCCGTTGGGCGTATGGGCCACTATTTAGGCGCATGGGCAGTCAACACTTAGTATCAATCATCATAATTTGTCTGAATCATCAAACTAACATGTTCCAAGCTTATTACTAGCATTCAAGGCAACAATCCATGAACATATCACCTTCATACATCATAAATCACCTGAAATTAAAACCCACCCACCCGCACACACACATACACACACATATAGGTGTAACACTCAAATATATAAAAACATTCATACGTGCATTTCCAGCCCCAAAATCATGTAAAATCAGTAAAATGGGGGTTCTCGACGTTAGCAGCCTTTGGGTATGACTTCCTTCAAAACTCGTTTACTATGAGTTCAACACCTAGAAACCCACCAAAAACACACAACCGAACACATAAACAAACATAACCGAGGCGTAGGCCAGTTAAGAACATCATAAAACCAAGAATTCTTACCTTTAATTCAAACTTCTTCTTGTTCTTCTTACAATATCCGAAAGCTTCACAACTTTCTCTCTCTAAAACTAGACTCAAAATGGTGAAAAGTGGCATGGCATGGGCGGTCATGCTACTTTTGTACAAAATAATAATTAATTTTGTAAATTTTATATATTTAACCCCTCTACTTTGGTCTTATTATGTTTCTTCCTTTTTCTTCAATTTATTCTTTCTTTCTTTCCTTTAGAAAAATATTCGAGTGTTACATAATCATTTAAATATTTAATCTAACCTACTTTGTATGTCATGAAATAACAAATATTTCAACCCTTTAAACCCTTTATTTTTATTTAAATCCTTGGTTTTTATAAAATTTCTTAAACGATCTGTTACACAATCCTTTCTTACTGATTTTTAATTGAAAATTAACTATTCATAAGGTTTGTAAGTAGCTTTGATGGTTCAAAACATAAATAGTTGGTTATATTTGTATGTTAAATACATATATAACTTTTTAAGCTTGTTAACAATAGATTTTGAGGTCAAACCTTGATTGGATGTAGAAGAAAGGCTTAAAGAAATGCTCTTAGGACCTTGATGATCCACTTGATGTGGTTGTTTTTGAGCTTGAAGGGTTGGTCACAAATGTGTTGGTTTGAAGATGGTTGATGTCATGATGAAAGTATGGTGCTTAGGATGATGGTGTGCGATTGATGTTGGAGGGAGGGAGAGAGAGAGATTAAAAGGTTTTGGATGATGTAGTGAAGATGATGGGTTGTGTGGTTTGGGAACCGAGAGAGAGAGAGAGAGAGCAAGGGTGTAGAGGGTGGTGGTTTGGTCAATGGCGATGGTGGTAATGGGGTTACCATAAGCCGAGGGTTTTCTAAGGAACTAGAAGATCATCATGATCTTCATTATTAACCTAGGTCTAGGTTAATAAGGTGTTATATTATTGTGATATGTGTCAAGTTTAG
The DNA here is from genome assembly GCA_018326385.1 of Flaveria bidentis. NCBI lineage: Eukaryota > Viridiplantae > Streptophyta > Magnoliopsida > Asterales > Asteraceae > Flaveria > Flaveria bidentis. Next base: position 5,473 of record BJCM01241372.1, on the reverse strand, counting down.
AAATAAGGTTAGTGTCATGGATTACCAGGTGTCATCTTATGGCACTAATTACATTGTTAGTCCTTAAGTTATAGTTTAGTTTTAATGGTCACTAATCAAGGTTTATTAACACCCTAATGATTAGAATATTAAGTTTATTTTGTATGTTAGTTTGGTGTTCAAGTGTTTATAATTAGTTTGGATTTAATTTTTGAAATCAACTTTTAGAAGTTAACTTATTTGGTAACGTTTGATTAAATTTTAATCTTAGTTTATTACATATTAGATGAATGGATATACCAATCAAGTAACTAGTCATAATCTTATGATTTGATAATTTACACACTTGGTTCAATAATCACAAAGTTCACAAAAGTTTACATACATGCACACGTAAATGCTTTTGCATGCATGCATATTCACGTATCATAAATGCATGTTCAACTAGACATACAAAATTGTTATAGAGTTAGTCAAATAAAGTCACTTTAGCAATCTCTAATAATAATCATATATATATATATATATGTATGTATATATAGTATATATATATGTATATATATATATACACACATTTACACATGTACATATATATGTATATATATATATATGTATATATATAAGTATATATATATGTATATATAAGTATAAGTATATATATGTATATATACATACATGTATGTATGTATGTATGTGTGTATGTATGTATGTATGTATGTATGTATGTATGTATGTAAGTATGTATGTATGTATGTATGTATGTATGTATGTGTATGTATGTATGTATGTATGTATGTGTGTGTATGTATGTATGTATGTTTGTGTGTGTGTGTGTATGTATGTATGTATGTATGTATGTATGTGTGTGTATGTATGTATGTGTGCATGTATGTATGCATGTATGTATGCATGTATGTATGCATGTATACATGCATGCATGCATGTACTCATGCATGTATGCATGCATGCATGTATGCATGCATGCATGTATGCATGCATGCATGTATGCATGCATGCATGTATGCATGCATGTTTGCATGTATGTTAGGGTTGTCACATTACTTGTTGATAATCATTGTTTTTAAATACTAGAAATACAATAATTTTATTTCTATATTATATATTTTAGAATTTATCACTTTAAAAAACCACAATAACAAACTAAAAAAATACAATCAACTACACTAAAAAGACAATGACGAGCAAAAATCATATGAGCTCAAAAAAATATATCATCTTTTTATATAACGATATTGTACTCGTTTTAAAGATGAAATATGCTCATTATTATAATATAATTTTTTATATAAAAGTAATGTCTTATATGAAATTTATGAATGTTTAAAGAACATGTGCAAACTTGAAAAAAATCAACAAAAATGATGTATATATACATATATATAAGTATATATGTAAGTATATATATATATATATGTATATGTATATATATATATATGTATATGTATATATATATATACACATATATATATAGATATACATACATACATACATATATATATATATATATATATATATACTGTAACACCTAGATATTTTTATACACTAAAATAAAGAATAAAAGTAAGGAATAAGAAAGAAATATAAGTTAACTTAAGTTGAGGGGTTAAAAGTATCAAAAAGGACAAAATATTTGAATAGTGGGTGTAAAAGGTAGCATGGCCGCCCGTGATTTTACACACACACTTTTGCAACTGGTTTTTGAGAGAGAAAGCTGTGAAGCTCTCGGATATTGTAAGAAGAAAAATAAGAAGTTTGAATTTGAGGTAAGAATTCTTGGTTTTGTGATTTTCTTAACCAGCATATGCCTCGGTTGTGTGTTTATATGTGTTCGGTTGTATGTTTTGGTGCGTTTTAAGTGCTTGGACTCAAAGTGCATTTGGGTTTAAGGAAGTTCATCCGGAAGTTGCATAAGGTGAGTTCTAGAACCCCCTTTTTACTGATTTTACATGATTTTGGGGTTGGAAATGCATGTATGAATGTTTTTATTTAGTTGGGGGTTACATCCGTATATGTCTGTATGTGTATATGTGGGTGGGTTTTGAGTTTAGGTGATTTATGATGTATGATGATGATATGTTCATGAGTTGTTGCCTTGAATGCTAGAAATAATCTTAGAACATGTTAGTCTGATGATTGGGACAAATGATGATGATTGATAGCAAGTGTTGACTGCCCATGCGCCTAAATTAGGTCCATGTGCCAAACGGTTTAAACTGCCTAAGTGTCCCATGCGCCCAAATAGTGTCCATGCACTTAGAAATAGGCTGAATTTGACTAAGTGTCCAAATGCCCAGAATAGCCATGCGCCTAGGCACTAATGCGCCTGGATAGTGCTCATGTACCTAGAATTGGCCCAGAATGAGGGCCATGCGCCCAAATAGTGTCCATTCACCCAGAAGTTTCCATGCGCCTAAGTGTTCCCCATACGCCCAAAAGGCAATGCGCCTGCGTAACACCCATGCGCCCAGAAGGCCATGTGCCTGCGTAACGCCCATGCGCCTAAGACTTAGAGAATTTTCTGAGATTTTGGGGAAAATGTAAAATGTAAGCTTTGACTAGGGAGGTTCCTAGGGGTAATGTAAGTTGATTTTTTGAGGTCATAGATTATGTGATGGGTGACATATGATGTGGAATGAATGATGATGTGTGATTGATGCTATGCTTATGCATGATGATGATGTATGTTGATTATGTATGTTATGTATGATGTGTTTCCTTATGTTCCTTATTACGTATGATGATGTGACTTTATATGGTGTGATTATATAATAAACGTAAAGTATTATCTTAACGAAGCGAAAGATTTAAGATAACGAGAGTGGAACATAATGAATGAATGAAAAAGTCTTGCAAGCAAATGAAAGGAGGTTCACAACTCAATGAGAGTTGTCTGCTCAACTGTGTGTTTACAGTGTGCGATCTTGGCTAACCCTTAAAGGGTTCACACACAGGGGGAGTTAGTCTATGTGACAACCCCATACGTGCGTTATGTGCGATATGGGAAGCCTGGTCATATGGCTAGAGATTGTGGAGTTATAAGGTGTTATAACTGTGGGGAAAATGGCCATCCGAGCAGGGATTGCAAGAAGCCAAGGGCAGAGAGTTCCGGAGTAGGGAAGAAGACGACCGGGACTGAGGGGCAGATGGCGAGCATCAGGGCATTCATGATGACATAGGGGGCAGCTAGGACGGACCTCGATGTTGTGTCAGGTAAGTTTATAGTTAATCAAACTCTTGCTTCTGTGTTATTTTATTTTGGTGCTAGTAAAAGTTTTATCTCTGCTATTTTTTGTGCTAAATTGTCTGTTAGCAGTAAGAGTATAGATAAGCCCTTCAATGTAGAAACTGCCATAGGTAAATCTACCAGATTTTCTAAAAAGATAGAAGGCTATGACGTAGAACTAGAAGGTCATAAGTTCCCTGTTAGACCATTCGTGATGACCTTAGGCGGTTTCGTGATGACCTTAGGCGGAGTACATGGTGTACATTGTATGTCGCAAGAAGATGATTGGGTTCACAGTGCCTAACGGGAGTTTGGTGACGGTTTATGGTGATCGAGTCACTATGATTCCGAAAGTAATTTTGATGGTGGTGGAGGGAAAGTTCATGAGGCGTGGATGTAGTGCCTACTTGGCCAACGTGAAGGATGTGGATACACCAACACCACAACTGTCTGATGTACCAGTTGTGTGTGACTTTCTGGATGTGTTTCTAGAAGACTTACTAGGTGTGCCACCGGGCTGTGATATCGAGTTCCAGATTAACTTGATAACGGGTGCTCTTGTTGTTAAGGCACCGTGTCGGTTGATTCCGACTGAGATGAAGGAACTAATGGAGCAATTACAGGAGTTGTTTGATAAAGGGTTCATTACACCAAGTATCTCTCCATGGGGTGCTCCAGTCTTATTTGTGAAGAAGAAAGACAGTAGTATGAGGATGTACATAGACTACCGTGAGTTGAACAAGTTGACGGTAAAGAATCGGTACCTGTTACTAAGAATTGATGATCTGTTTGATCATCTCCAAGGGTGCCAGTTGATTCTTGAGGATAGACCTTTGATCTGGTTACCATTAGTTAAAGGTGAAGGATCAATATATTTCTAAAACTGCTTTTCGCACGAGTTATGGACACTACGAATTTCTCGTTATGTCCTTTGGTTTAACAAATGTGCATGCTGATTTTATGCTAAATTTCTCCAAGTGCGCATTCTGGTTGCACGAAGTTTAGTTCTTGGGTCATGTAGTGAATTCCGAGAGGATTATGGTGGACCCGGGGAAGGTGGAAGCGGTGATGCAATGGAAGTCTCCAAAGACGCCATTCGAGATTCGTAGTTTCTTGGGTTTGGCAGGCTATTATAGGAGATTTACTCATGAGGTTAATTATCCTACTCATGACTTGGAGATAGCAGTTGTGGTCTTTGCATTAAAGATTTGGTGGCACTACCTATACGGGACGAAATGCACCATCTTCACTGACCACAAGAGCTTGAATTATTTCTTCAAGCAGAAGGACTTGAATATGAGGTAATTGTGATGGTTGGAGCTCAAAGAATTATGATTGCAAGATCCATTACCATCCGGGCAAGGCCAATGTGGTGGAAGATATCCTTAGCTGAAAGGAGAAACCCGAGCTGATTCAGGTGAAAGCTTATCAGTTGGTTATGTAAGGCCCCGTTCCCGGGACGCTTACAGCTGATCAATCATCGCACATAAAAACATATATTTTCATTAACTTAAAGAAAACATTGCAACGGAAACATTAAAACACACATTTCATTCCATTATAAAAGCTTTTGCAAAATAATACATCGTTATTGAATTACAAATACTTATTGCATTACATCACAAAAGAATTATAAAAATGGATGCCATCCTGTTAGGATCGTGTACTGGACGAATACTAACAAATTTACGCGTATAACGAGTCAAATAGTGTGGAATCCTATTTGATTGGTGATCCAATCAGTGAGAACGCACGTAGAATCAATTTAAGATTGAATCTAAACGTTAAGAACGATTAGCAATCGATCTACAATGATCTATGAAGTTGGAACAGGTTACTAGAAGTCTCTAGACGGCTAGGGTACGTCTGGGAATCGAATTATGCAAACTGTCTCTTTTTTTCACGATTTAAGTGGTATTTATAGGTTAAGTCATGAGATTGAGTCATGCGGTTGATCCATTCGCACGATTTAAGTGGTATTTATAGGTTAAGTCTAAGATTGAATCGTGCGACTGGACCATTCGCATGGTTCAGTCATGCGATTGAGTCATGCGGTTGATCCATTCGCACGATTGAGTGTTCAGTCGTGCGACTGAGCCAATCTCATGTTACGATCATACGACTGATCCAATCTCCTGGTTCATTCGTACGACTGGTTCATTAGCATGAAGTTGTTCATGCGTATGGTCCATTAGCATGGGCCAATCACATGAGAACTTCATATGATTAAGTTTGAATATGTTTCATAAT
>BJCM01241371.1:0-23283 GCA_018326385.1 Flaveria bidentis | reverse complement strand
CTAGGAGTGCTGCCTTGTAGAGGAGACCCTAGGATGCATTTTAAGACTAAACATTTTGTACAAACTTATGTTTGTAATTATTGTTGTAGTCTAAATTATTACTCTGCATGTTTGACACTTGTTCCCGGGTTGTGGGAAATTAAACAATGTCTTACTACTTGATTATGTGATCCTTTTTGTGTTACGCTTATGGCTATGTTGTCGTGAATATTGACTAACGCGACACAAGTCTCCATTTGTGTTCGGGTGACGTCATGACACGCTTGTCATCATACTTATATTGCTTCTCTAACGTATACCATGTGTTATGACTATCCCGTCTCGTTACATTCCCGTGTTTCCGCTTTAGCGGTGGTGTGACATGTACGGCCGCATTCGTGGAACACTTACAGCTAGTTAATCATCGAACATAAAACACATAATATATATTTCAATTTCTAGAAACATCACAGCGGAATTCTTTTAAACAAACCATTTCATTTATATATAATTGCTTTTGCCAATTAATACAACATTGTTAAGTTACAAACTATCATGATTTTCATTACATCACAAAAAAATTATCATAACATGAAATGGATGCCATTCAAAATAATCCAAGTAGTTGTCCCATGCAATCCTAACAAACATCTACCTGCCATCTGGAAACACATAAAAAAAACCATTGCTAAGTGAGTTCTAGCTTTATAAAGTAAAATACTTTTCTTTCGTTTAAAACCATTTTTTACTTTCATACGTGATCGTACAACATACGTATACATAGATAATATCATTATTATCTTCAATTAATATTCATTATTCATCTTTCATTCTTTCTTTCTGGACCAATGTCATCAGCTATATCCCAAACGTAGCCACGAAGCGGGTACTGGGCCGAATTTTAACAGACTTCCATAACTCATATAGCCTGGCACCAGTACCAGGATAAGCGACAAGGATTCCATACATAAGTTTACCCCAAACGTAGGCACAAAACGGGTACAAGGCCAAAGTTTATTAGACTTCCATAATGCACATAGCCTGGTACTAGTACCGAGGTAAGCAACCAAGATCAATTCTGTAAGCTATACATATGGCAGTCACAAAGACTAAACCCCTGTGTGTATCCTTATGGGTTAGCTAAACCACACACAGTTGAGCTAACAACATTTTAGAGTCATGTACCTCCTAACATTTGCTTGCAAGCCTTTCCATTTCTTCATTCATTAATGCATGCATTCTTTCATACTTTACGTTCCTCTTTTCATAATCTTTCCGCTTTACATTATATAATACTTTCGATTTACTTTCATAATCATACCACGTAAAGCCACAGAAAATGAACATGCATAACAAGAAACATAACATAAACATGCATACATAGGATCATCACACATCATCATGCATGCCACATATCATAACATCATCCATCACACCATATACGACATCATAAAGTCAACTTACATCACCCTTGCGAACTTCCAAATTCAAAGCCTACACTTTAGATTTTCCCCAAAATTTAGAAAAATAATCTAAGTCCTAAGCGCATGGGCACTATGCAAGCGCATGACCTTTTGGGCGCATGGGAAGACTTAGGCGCATGGGAAAGTTCTAAGCGCATGGGCACTATTGGAGCGCATGGCCCAACACTTACTCATTCTGGGCAATTCCAGGCGCATGGACACTATGCAGGTGACTGCCTAGGCGCATGGGCAATCTAAGCATATGGACACTTAGCTAGTTCAGCCTATCCTATGCGTATGGTTACTATTTGGGCACATTGGGTTTTGGGCGCATGGGGGACACTTATAAAAATTCGAAAGTTGGGCGCATGGGCCAAATCCAAGCGCATGGGCAGCCAACTTGAACTACTAACATTATAATCAGTCCCAATTCATCTCTTCAACATGTTCTAAGCTCATTTCTAACATTTTAATCATCATATCACAAGCATGGCATCAGCATAACACCAAGAAAACGCAAATCAAAACCCACCCACATTCACACATACACACTCATACCCACGGTTACAAAACCATTTTATTAAAACAATCATACATGTATTTCCAGCCCGAAATTAGTTAAAACATGTAAAAAATGGGTTCCAGAACTCACCTTTGACAACCTTCGAGTATGACTTCTTCAAACTCGTTTGCACTATGAGTTCAACTGCCTAGAAACCCACTAAAAACACCCACACCCGAACACATAAACACACATAAGCATATAACCGAGGCATAGGCCGGTCAAGAACAACTTAAAACCACGAATTCTTACCTTGAATTCGAATTCCCCTTCTTCTTTCTTTAGAAATTTAAATTATGCTCTTTCCCTCTCTAGAAAATCTGGTGAAAATGAATATGTAGGGAAGTGTGGGTGGCCAAGTTGCTTTATCCACCAACTTTTATACTTTTGTCCTTTTTGGCATATTTACCCCCTCTACTTGGGCTAAATTGTGTTTCTTCCTATATTCACTTTCATTCGTCTTTAAAAATATTTTCGGGTGTTACATTAGTACTTATTTATTAATATTTAAACATTATGAAATATATTTTTATGATTAAGTATGAATGAAATTAATATTTGTCCAAACTTTCATTTTTAAAAAAATATTATCCTAAAATTGTTTTTTAAAACAATCAAAATTTCTGAAAAAATACCTTTTTTATAAATGTATTTTTTAAGTTTTTTATATTAAAAAACTTCATATTTCATAAAATTTATGTTCTAAAAATTATGTTTATAAACATAATGTTTTTATATATCAAAATTAGTTTTATAATTTGAAAAGTATATAAATAATCATTAACATTTAATGTATTATTAAATGTTTATCTTTTATCATATTAATAATATGTGTTCAAATCCTAGGTGGAGATTAGGTGTAAAGTATAAAAAAATCATGTGATATATAATAATTTTGCTTTATTAGTATATATTTATCAAATTTTATCATTATTATAATTGCATTTATTATTATTCATCCATGCAGTTTATGTTATAGTAAGAGTTTAAAATTTCAGAGATTATAATAATACAAGTTATCTTTATTGTTTAATTTCTATAGATACTACTTTAAAAAGTTTTCAGTCTGTACTATGTTCAAATATTCCATTTTCATATGTTTGTAATGGTCTTGCTATATGTTAACCTAGGTTGAACTCTTGAATAAAATAACATGAAGATTTCTTGATCAAACTAAGATGAACACAATGAAAACCCCTTTGATCAGTATTAATTGCAAATGATATATTGTTTACAAGTAATTTTTATAATTTGTAATTTTTTTATGTTTATATATTGTTATAATTTTTTTTATAAAAAAATAAATTTTATCATACTTTTATATAGACATAATTACACGGATGATCCCTTTGGTTAGGCCTGATTTCAATTTTGGTCCCTAACTTTTAGAAATTACAAGGTTGGTCCAAAACTTTACACAAACGTAACACTAATTGTCCATGGACTTTAAGTTTTCTAGTTAAGTATATGTGAAATGACTGAAATACTCTTAATAATAAAATATAACAAATTCAATTAGTGGACCCATTTCACTTTACAGTAGTCACCCAACACCATCAACACTGTTCTTCTTCTCCAAACACCACCATAGCTCTGATCCATTTTCTCCGGTCACCCCTTTGTCTTCTCCGACCACCCGTTTTTCTCTGGGCATCACCATAATTCTTGCAACCAAACTTTCCTCCCTTTACAATAACTACCCCAACACTATCAACTCCCCACTAATGTTCAGGATTTCCTTGTAAACCCCCCAACCATTGCACATAGCTGCATAAATCGACCAAATTTGTGGAGATCAAAGCTTGCGTCAACTAATCGGTAACTCATAAAACCTGCCGTCCTTAACACTATTGTTCACCTACACCACCACACAAAGCCACTCGAATCTACCTACTACCACTACATCACGCCCCCTCTAACAGAATTGGTGGTGGCATTTGGTTTGGTGGTGGTTCATATTTGTATTCAATCCGGGTAAGGTTATAGTGGTGGTGCCTACTACTTTTCTAGGGTTATTAGTCACCAGAGGATGAAGGTGGTGGATTGTTGGTTGGGGTGGTTATTGGTCGGGTGTGGTGGCGGATTGTTGGTTGAGGTGGTTGTTGGTCGGGTGTGGTGGTGGTTGACGGGGGAGGTGGGGAAAAGGAAGGGTCAGCTCTGGTGTTTTTCGGTTTATGTTGATCAGCGTGGTCATATAAAGTCGGTTTTATAGGTGTGGTGGCATTTGGTGTCTGGATGGAACAGGAGTGTGACTGGTGTTTGAAGATGTGTTGGCTTTGGTTAGGTTAGCAGGATCCACTTTGAGAGAACTGTTGGGGGGAAGGACTAGATGAGGAGGTTGGTGACGTAACGCCGGTGATGCTAGTGGTTATGGATGGTGTTCCAGTGGTGCGAGTCAAGAAAGAGAGAGAAAAAGAAGAGGGGTGGGTTATGAAGTGGTGGTGGATTTGCTTTGAAGATGGATTGGGTATGGTTAGGTTAATGGGGCTTATTTTAAGGGTATTTTTATTTAGTTACCTTTTATTTCTTTGATTTATTAAAGGAAAGTTTTGTCATTAGAAAAAAATTTAACAAAAAAACTTAATGTCCATCCAATCCACAAACCATTAGTATTACGTTTGTGTAAAGTTTTGAACCAACCTTGCAATTTCTAAGATTTAGGGACCAAAATTGGAATCAGGCCTAACCACAGGGATCACCCGTGTAATTAAATCTTTTATATATAACAATGTTTATTGTATAAAATATATTTAAAATACGAATCAACAATTTTTATAAATATTAACCATGTTAGGTTCATTTGCGCTTGTGCTCATAGTCAAGTTTGTCATGTGAAGCTTGAGCTCATTTATTAAACTAAAGTTATTATATATACATGTGTTTGATTTGGGCTCCTTTAAATTTGACTTGATTTGAACTTTAAGCGAGTTGATTTTAAGTGTCTCATAAGCAACTTTGCTTGTTAACAATCTTAAACAGTATTCTAGGTGTATACATGATTAAAGTTTGTTCTTTGATCTGTATTAAATACAAATGAAATATTGTTTACAAGTAATTCTCAAATCAATTGGTCATGCAACCAATAACCAATTCTAATTACAATTAAGATATTTATAGTATAGACTAATTTTCTCTATTTACATTAAACCCCCTAGACTACTAAACTAGACTAAAACAATACTAAAATCAAGTAAAATATATTTTTTTCACACAATATATATATATATATATATATATATTACAATAAAGTCTCAAAACACAATATATCTTCAATATCTTCACTCGGTACTTCGTCTCGAACTCATCGTTTGAATTTTCAGTTGACCTTGAGTGAGACGTTGACTTTTTTTGATATTGACTACCTTGTACAGATCTAACGATACTCCTTCTTAGTCTATCATTATCAATGCCTTCAAAAGAAATCAACATCGAGAAGTCAACCATAGAAATATCTTTAAATTGAAGCTTTCTGAATCTGATGAGAAAGATTATACATCTCATAAGCTTCCCTTATTTATGTGCTCCCCGTTTTCGAGTGCATCTTAAGTGAAGATATTGGAATAGCATTCCCAAATATCTAATCTTGAGTGCTTCAGAAGATGTAGGAGGAGGATTCTGAACTTGGTATCTTCTGCAAACTTGAGCAATAGGTTCTCACATCAGGTACACTGCTGAATTGATAATCGGCCATCACTTGCAACAAAAATCTGAAACACAATCACAAACACAACCTCGACATTTCTAAATAGATAATTTCCTTTTAACAAAATAAAACTGTGTTTATCTGTGTGTGTAAACAAGCGAACCCATGTTTGTTTGTACACAATTTTGTGAAATGCATGAATCTAATCATTGTAACAATATAATATGGAAGACCTAAAAGAATTTTGAAAAATGATTTTGAAATTATCAATCAGATCTATAATGATTGCTGATATGATTGTCCATTTAAACCCATGCCCTAACGTTTTCAATAAGAAGTAGCTGATTCGTTATGTTTCGATTAAATACTTTAGAATACTATGACCCAACCTCAGGATTTCTTGAATTTTGTTACAATCTTTATGGAACAAGGCTTGTTTATTAGTGTTCAAGTGATTATTATCAGATTATTGTATTCTATGATGAATTCATCGTTAGATGATTTGACACTATTTAGACCAAAATGGTGAGAGCTTCAATTCTATACTCACGTATAACAAAGGACATGACCATTTAATCATGTGCCGATGAGAGCTACAGGTCAGTACTATCGTACAGCAAAGGAGATCATCACTCCAGGTTAGTATTTCCGTATATGAGAGGAGATTAGCACAAACACAAGACACATATATGCACCAAACATGGCTCAAAAGATGTGGCTTAAATGATTTTATCAGGGTAGATGAAAGATCATTCTCAATCCAATTTTTCTTAGGAGTTAGTTTTTATGCACGCTAAAATAATTGTATAAATCCAGACATCTTTAAGTTTAGATTTTAATTTAAATCATTATGTTACTGTTTGCAATAAAAAATAATATATGAATCAAATAATAGAATCAGTTACTATCATTTCTTATTTTCAAACGCAAGTTATACAATAGTAAACATTTCTAGATGATATACAATCATTTCTCAGTCATCTCAAATCAAGTTCCCAATTCTCTTTTCATTTTTTATTGAATTTTATTATACTCTCCCCCTAAATTTTTATTTTTGCCCACCCCTTTTCTTTTTTCTTTTTTCTTTTTACTTTTTTATTTTTTTTATTTTTTATTTTTTATAAACTATACAAAAATATAAATTTACCAAAGGTCTTCCAAACTACAATAATATCAAGATAAGAAATGAATTATCAAAAAATATGCAATGACTGTGAAGTGAGAAATATGATTGTGCAGATGAAAATCCAGATTGTGGATAAAATACCATGACCTTAACATGTTTCTTCTTCCTCAAATTTGAATTTGGAACAATCTCTATTAGTGAACCGGATTACTAACAGTCCCCCTGAATTGTTCCTGCACTCATAAATAGATTAGTTTGAAAGGGGAACCCCGACTATCGTAGTCCTGGGAGTTCCTTTTGCAATGGTATAAGTAAACTGCCTCAACTCATAATTTGTTAAACTATCGGGAAGTTTTGTCTCCTTCTTTTGAATTTGCCAAATTTGTTTTGGTTTAATTAATTTTGATTTGAAGAAATGAAATTTGGATATCATTTTTTGTTTAAGACAAGATGAAAAAGAATTTGCTTTTGAAACATTGGTCATTTACATCTTTGAATCATATGAAATCGGCTTCACATGAAAAGGTTTGAATGGAGGATTTTTCATCCAACTATTCCAAGATAAGTGCTTTTTAGCTTTTGAACCAGAAAAGCAACCCATGTTGCCTTTACCGTCTGGAACATTTTATGTAGACTAACATTTTGAAAAGCAATTTGTTTCACCTTTACCATATGTACTAAGTCTTTGAGGACACTTCTTTACCACATAAACTTCTTTTCCACACATAAAATAAGCCTTGAAAGGCTTTTGATAATTGACTGCTTGTGTGCAACATTTGGACTTGGAAATTGCTTTGAGGTTGTTATAGATTCTTGCTTGTTTTGGAGTTTGTTGTCTTGAATAGTGGATAAGATATTTATTGGTCTTGTTTTAGATTGTTGATAACTGGCTTGTTTTGCAGTTGGAGAAGAGATCTATATTGGTCTTGATTCACCTTTTGGAAACTTTTGAGACTTGACAATTTTAGATGATATCTTGATCTTTGAGGAACCAACACTGTCCTCTGTGTTTAATTCATCATCAAAGCTTGTCTAGTCTCATATACACATATTTGCTTCCAATGGATCTTGATTAACCAAAACAAGATGTGTTGATGTTGTTGGAGCTTGACGATTAGGTGATTCCCGATTTATCGCTTATCTCACAATTCTAATAGGCTCAAAGGTAGGAATTTCACCTGATTTAAACTTATTAAAGAAGTTAGAAGAAACAGTAATATGGATTTACAAACTATTGGAACAAAAAGAAGACTGGTGCAACCAAAACCAAATCACTTAGACTATTTTGTTGTATCTAATAAAAGGCTTCCGAAGCTAATTGTGGAACTTCCGAAGGAAATAGAGTTCTTTCGAAGAAAAGTGAAAGATTGAAAATTTTATTTTTGTTTTCATTGTTACTTATTATATTATTATCAACTCTTAGAGAAAAACCAAGTGAGTATGAGAGAAAAACCAAGTGGTTAGTGACATAAATTGATCCTTCAATTGGTATCAGAGATTTTTAGGCTCTTGATTGTGAGATCTTACCATCAGGTATCAAGACAGCAAAATGTGGACATCCATTGTCAATGGCCCGTATAAACCCAAGATGGCTGCACTTGGTGGAAATGAGGCCATGATAGAAAAGGCTGTTGAAGACTACTATGATGAGGATGAGAAGAAGATGGACATTGATAGCAATGCAATGACTCTTCTTATGACTATAATACCCAACTCCATCATGGTATGATTTGAGCATTGCAAGTCAGCCAAATAACTATTTGATGCACTTACTCAAATGTAATCTAGCTTAAATGACTCCAAGAAGGACTCACTAAAGAAGTTGTTTGAGAACTTCACCTACATTGCTGGAGAGCCCCTCAGCGAGCAATACTTCAGGTACATGGATGTCATTTCTTCCTTTAAGTCTATAGGAATCACTCTTGAACTTAGAGACCTCACAAGAAAGTTTATGAGTGCACTTCCTAATAAGTGGACGTTCTACTATGTCTCTATCAATAGGAACAAAAATCTGAACACCCTCATTATGACTGAACTCTATGGCATCCTTGATGGAGACCATTTGGAGATGGAGAGCAAGAGAGGCCATCAGATAAGCAGACCCTTGAGTCTTCCTGCTAACAATGCCTTGATGGTTGTTAAAGGTTTAGGACTCACACAACCTCAACAGTGCATGACATACACACAACAGCCATCCTGCTCATCTGGACCATACGTTACATTTCCTGAGACTCCTAGGTCTTAACAGGCGCAACATGGTCCCTTTCAGGACAATTATAGTGATTTTTAGTACTACTTTGATGATCTAGAGTGTTTCAGTCCAGATGATGTAGAATATGTGGATATTGTCCAACAAATGGCTCTTTTAACCTATAGAGCAAAGAAGTTCTTCAAGAGAACTAGAAGGCAGTTTCCCAAGAACCCAACCAACAACAAATTTGGGTTTGACATAACCAAGGGCAAATGTTACAACTGTAACCAACTTGCATTTTGCAAGGGATTGCAATGCTCCCAGGTCAAATCCAGGAACCTCATAGGCCACCACACATCCCCTCATATCAAAGCTTTCTGGAAAGTCAACAGAGACAACTTCAATGGCTTAAGAATTTGACTAGAGCTTTATGGTATAGGATGTGACTCCTGCTCAAGCACTCATGGCAGGAACAGATGACAATAAGGTATATGAACATCTCTATACTCCTGCATGTATTACTAAGGTTAATCTGTATCAGGACTATAATATGAAAATTAAATATAATATTGAGTCTTTAAATGTTTTGAAATTTGATTTTAAAAGGGTTGAATCTGACTACCAAAGAAAAATTAAAGAGTTAGAGAAAACCGTGTCCTTATTAAAACATAAACACACAAATTATAAAACTCAAATAAAGGATTTAATATCCAAATTGTCTGAGGCTCAAGCCCAGCTTGTCACTACTGAGGCTCAAGCAGGGAAGTATGCTATTTCTGAGCAAAATTTACAATCTATTATTGCATCATCCTCCCACTCCAAAATTTGTTATCAAAACAAAAAAGGGTTAGGGACCAATCAAATTGCTCCATCACATTCATATGAATCTATAAGACAACCTAGATGTGGTACTAAAGAGCAAGAGGTCCCATGCTGACCTAAATTCTCTTGAGTTGAATAATGATGCAATAATAGAGGCCACCACAGGGAAGGATCACGTAAATCAACCCACTTCTCCCAGTGATGATCAAATCCTAAACACCAAAGCCAGAAGAAGCAGAGCTAAAGCAACAAGAAGAACTGCCGGCTAAGTCTAAACTGATGATTGACCCAAAACAAAAGGGTGTATTCATCTTACCCGGATTCTAGGTGGTAGGTAACTCCGATTCAGGAAAGAAGTGTGGTACCAACACTCCTGTCCTACCAAAGGATCAAATGTTAAAGGGAAAGGTTGCTGATGTAGAGAAAAACAACAAGAAACAACAATCCTCAAGCTCCCAGAAGACTAACATTGCATGCATAATGTGTGGTCTGCAATATCACATGGCCAAAGATTGTTATTACAATCCTCGTAGCACACATTATGCAAATAATGTTAAAAGATAAGGAGTTAGGGAAGGTTTCTCATTTGGACCTTATCAAATTTTCCAAGTGATGAAAACGGGAAAGCTGGTTTCTGAAGCAAGGTTGCTTTTGAAAGAAAATTATTCTTCCGAAAGGAAAATGGCTTCGGAAGCTAAAGCAGTTAAAAATCTAAAGAACAAAAGTATTCCCTTTAAACCATCCCAGAAGAAGACTACTTTGAAAGGAAAGGTGGTGAAAGCTTCTTCCGAAAAGAAAGAAGCTTTGGAAGAATGCCATGCTGCAAAAGCCTCAAAAGGCTCATCCTTAATGATCAACCAAAGGATGGATTGGAAGATCAAGAAAGATGTTGCTTTCCAAACCTCTTCTTCAAAGACATCAATTGAACCCCCGACTTAACTTTTAGTTTAATTATGTCACCATCATTAGAAGAACCCAAGACCAAAAAGGCTTGGGTTTCTAATCAAAACTAATCATCTCATCTTATGTGCAGGGACATCCATATGACAAGAATAACAATATTTGGATTGTGGATGCTCCAGGCACATGACAGGGAACAAATCTCTCCTTCAACAATTTAAACATTATGATCGAGGTCCTATCCAATTTGGAGGTGAGGCTGGAGGATATATTTCTTGCAAAGGAAGTATATCCAAGGAAAGTTAAAAGTTGACAAAGTTAACTTTGTCAAACAGCTTGAACACAATTTGTTAAGTGTTTCTCAGTTTTGTGATCAAAAGCATCAAATGCTTTTCACATAACATGAGTGCATTATCCTCAAAGCAGGGATGACAATTCCTCTGGAATTGGTGCTTCTTAGATCTCCTAGGAAAGGGGATATGTACAAGCTAGATATGAACAATGCTTCTTAGATCTCCCAGGAAAGCTAATGGTGATTACTCAACACTATGGCATAAACGAATATGTCATGTAAATTTTAAGACAATAAAGAAATTGGCTAATAGTAACTTGGTACATGGTTTGCCTAAAAAGGAATTTTTCTGCAAAGACAACTGTGTTGCATGCCTGAAAGGGAAGCAACATATGATATCTCATAAATCCAAAGTTGTTAACTCTATCACCATACCATTATACTTATTACACTTGGATCTATTTGGTCCCACAAGTATAATTAGCATTGGAATGAAATCATACTGCCTTATGATTATTGATGATTTTACAAGATTTACATGGGTGTTCTTTTTAAGATCTAAAGATGAAACTGCTGAAACACTAAAATCTTTTATTTTTAAAATAGAAAATCAAATTGATCACAAGGTTAAGATAATCATAAATGATCAAGGGACTAAGTTTAAGAACCTTGTTCTTGACTCATTCTGTAACTCGAAAGGGATTGCCACACAATATCGTGCTCCCAGAACTCCTCAACAAAATGGTATAGCTTAGAGGAGGAATAGGACACTTAATGAGGCTACTCGAAGTATGTTAGCCGATTCCAAACTACCTATAACATTCTGGGCAGAGGCAGTCAGCACTGCATGCTATGTGCAGAATAGAGTTCTTGTAGTTAAGCCACATGGAAAACCCCTTATGAGATATGGAACAAGAAGCCACATTCATTGGCTTTCTAAGGTCCTTTGGCTGCAAGTGTACCATACTTAACACAAAGGACAATTTGGCAAAATTTGCTGAAAAGTTGGATGATGCTATCTTTGTTGGATACTCCTCTAGCTCTAAAGCTTATAGAGTATACAACATCAAGAATCAAAAATTTGAGGAATCATCCAACATTGTTGTTAATAATCCCACTCCTTGTGTTATGGGGAACAGACCTGATCATAATTTTGACTTAGAATTGTTTCCTAACTATTCTAAACCATCTTGTCAGAATCTTTCAGCTAGAACAGGTACTTAACGAAATTCTAAAGATACCCAATTGTTTGAGTTACCTAGACCTATTCCAAGTTCTCTAAGAGCTACAACAAATCAAGCTTCCATTATTAGCAGATCTGATTGTATAACTATCTCAAGGGATAGTGGAGCTTTAACCAGTGAATCACCTGTTGATCCTCAAAGTTCATCAGGTGACCCTACATAACACCAAGCTGATGGTAGTAGTATCTTGAAGGAACAAGCAACTGGTAATGTTGCTTCCAAGCCAACAAATGATGATGTTTCTCATTCATTCAACCAAGTCTTATTGAATGAATTTGAAACAATAGCTGGACAAAGTGTTCTAGCTCCTAAGCAAAATATGTCCAATCTGGATCTATCTTTACAACTGGAAGTGATTCCTCATCTACGAATTCACAACACTCATCCAGCTGAGAACATCATAGGGGATGTCTTTGAAGGTGTGAGAACAAAAGGACAGACTCATCATGGGAATGTATGCATGTACTCATGCTTCTTATCCCAAATGGAACCCAAGAAGATAGAAGATTCCTTGAAAGATAGTAGATGGGATGAATCGATGCAAGAGGAGTTGCTTCAATTCAAAAGACAAAAGGTTTGGAACCTATGTCCGCTACCATCTGGTCAAGTACCTATAGGCACAAAATAGGTTTTCAAGATCAAGAGAGATGAGAGAGGCTTGATTATCAAGAACAAGGCAAGACTGGGGGTTCAAGGATAGACTTAAGAGGAAGGAATCGATTATATTGATGTCTTTGCACCTGTTGCAAGACTTGAGGCAATTAGGATCTTCCTTTCTTATGCTGCACCCAAGAATTTCACTATCTACCAACTTGATGTCAAGTGTGTTGTTCTATATAGGAATGTAGATAGGGAAGTCTATGTGTGCTAGCCTCCAGGATTTGAAGACCCACAACACCCGAACTATGTGTGCAAATTGGATAAAGCTTTGTATGGGCTACACCAAGCACCTAGGCTGTGGTATGAGACTTTGTCTCAGTTTCTTCTAAAGATTGGTTACACTAGAGGCACTATTGATAAGACTCTTTTCATAAGGAAGTCTAGAAAGGACATCTTGCTTGTTCAAGTCTATGTTGATGACATCAAATTTGGTTCCTCAAATGATCAAATGTGTAAAGACTTTGAAAGCATCATGAAAAAGAAGTTTGAGATGAATTCCATGGGAAAATGGACTTTTTCCTTGGAATTCAAGTGAAGCAAACAAGGGAAGGGTTCTTCATCAATCAATCTATGTATGTCAATGACATCATAGAAAGATTCTACATGAAAGATTGCAAGTCAGCCAAGACACCCATATGCAGAAATCGTAATCTCTGTCCTAATTTTGAGGGTAAGGATACTGATTAACATCAATATAGGAAAATTATTGGTTCTCTGATATATCTACAGCAAGTAGACCTGATATCATCTTTGCTACATGTATTTGTGCAAGTTATTAGGCTGCTCCAAAGGTGACTTACCTAGTTGCTGCCAAAAGAACTCAAAGGAGCACCTAAATTAGGTCTCTGGTATCTAAGGAACAATAATTTTAATATCTATGGATAATCTAATAGTGACTATGGTGGCTGCAACATTGGCAAGAAATCAACATCATGAGGATGTCAATTTCTTGGTGGAAGGATCATCTTATGGCAATTCAAGAAACAATCCAGTGTTTCTTCATCAACTTCTGAAGCTGAATACACTACTACTGCAAGTTGCTGTGCACAGGCGCTTTGGATTCAGAACTAGATGATAGACTATGGATTCAACTTTATGAGCACTCCTATCCACATTGACAATAAAAGTGCTATCTCCATTACTGAAAATCCGGTGAAGCACTTCAAGACAAAGCATATTGATATCAGGTATGATTTCATTAGAGATATTAATGAGAAAAATCTAATCTAGCTAATCAAAGTTGATTCAAATGAAAAATATGTTGATTTGTTCAACAAAGCTTTTGATGAACAGAGATTTAAGTATCTTATTACAGCCATTGGGATGATAAACATTGATTAGTCTACCTCTTTTGAAAACCTTTTAAAATATGTAATGTCTTATGTCAGTGCAATCTATGCCCTGTTACGAAAGGTCTCTCTCTGAAATTTTTACTAAGTATAAATTTTTCTGAAGAGGAATTAACCCTTGGAAGATGTCATATATATCTTTCGAAGGAAAATTAATCAGAGGAAAATTTTCTTCTCGAAAGAGTTTTTAGTCTCGGAAGAAGCGATTGATTAGATATCAGATCTACTTCCGAAGCTTATGAAAAATCTCCATTCAGAAAGTAAGCTTTACTCTCAGAAATAGAATTCTACCTTCGGAAGTAAATATTGACTTCGGAAGAAAAATTACCTTTGGAAGTAGTTTATACTCGGAAGAAAGACTTTACTGTGTAACGGAAATCTTTTGGGCCCCACACTGCAAAAAGTAAAGATTTCGTTAATGATGTCGGATTATTTAACTGAAGTAAAACATTATCGCCCCTATCAAATCTCCCACTAAAACCTCACATCATCTTATCCAAACCCCTTCTACCACAATTTCACCCTCTTTTAATAATCCCAACTATTCACTTTCATCTTCTTACCACATTTTACTGTCCTAAACGCTTTCTTCAATCTTAATTTACCCAAGTCCAAATTATTCACCTTCACCTTTCACAAATGGCACTTAACCCACGACACAATCAAGTCGCAGTTCTTGATTCCTCAAGAGATACCAACTTCTTTGAAATCATTTTTCTTTCTTACCCAATCATCCTATTACACTACCCTCATTGTTAATCCTACTGTGTACTCTAATCACATGGCTGAATTTTGGGAAAAAGGTGAGATTGAAATCCTAAATGGGGTTCTTGTAATTCGATCGAGCATTTGTAGCTAGGAGTTGGTCATTACTGAGCAACTCATCAGGGAACATCTCGAGCTTCATGATGAAGGTACCCCTATAGAATTCCCCAAAACAGATTTGGACAACACCTACATCCAAATGGGATATGGTGGAGACGTCAACAGGTCCACAGTCTACAAGTTCAACTTCTTATACAATTGGAAGTTCCCATTGCATGTTGTTCTTCATTGCCAATCCAATAAATCTAGGAGATGGGATCAAATTCCATACGAACTAGGGTGCCTAGTTCATGGAATGGTAAGAAGCCTTAGATTCTACTACTCAAGATTTGTACTGACCAATCTCATGGGAAATCTCCAGTGGGAAACATTCTTCATGTATCCTAGATTTCTCCAGCACATATCAATTGTGAGCTAGACCAGAGTCAGCTTTTCAGTGCAGCTGCTCTGACTGTCCCTCATATGAGGCCGACTATCTTCAAGAATTTGAAGAAAGTGTCCACCAATTTCACTGGAAGATACACTGCTCTACTTCCTGGTGTGACTGAGCAAATAGCTCATGGTGACATCTCTGTTAACCCCACAGGTGATGAACCCACACCAGCAATAGCAATCATATTGCCAAACCTACCTTCTCATCCCATTACCATCACATATCACAGACACCCCAAACGAACCCTTGTTCAATCTTGTCTGATTGAACAAGTTCCCCCTATTCAATACAAAAAAAGTAGAGTGGAACAATGGGCTCCCACTTAGTTTGAGGTCTCACCATCCTTCACATTTGACCTTAATATGGGTACTAAGTCTCCTCAGTCTCAAACCCATAAGCCCGAAACCCAAACTAAAAGCCTTCAGGATGAGTATCTATACTCCTCTGAGCAGCCAAAAAGGTACAACCCCACCATAGGCTCAATGCCGGTAGACATTGATCAAGGTCCCGGGTCAATTGGTTTAACCTCTCTATCATTTACCGAACTTCTCTTTAAAATTGATGAAGAGATTACGTCTCTCCATGGCAATGAAGTTGATCTACAATACTCTCTCAAAAATCAACAGAGCCTAGAGCGAACTTTTATCTCTAGCCCCCATTAGCTAACCTTTACTAAGGTGAGTCCCACTGATGTGGAAGGGACTCATGCTAATTCAACTTCCACTACAAAAGGTGTCTCAATGGACCTTCTGGACTATGGTAACATTTCTGAGACTAAATCTACGTCATCCATGCCTTTTGATGACTCTGAAAGAGACATCATTAAGCAAGGGAAACTAGGGTGCTAAGAAACTAACTGCAGAAGAGAATGACTGCGGAAGAGCTTCAGGATAGGAGAGGATTGAAAAGCTTAAGAGAAAAGGTAGAGTTCCAACTAGAAAGCTGTTAGCTGCCAGTTCCAAAGCATCTGCAGCCAACCAGAAGGCAGTCAACAACAAGAAGATGGTAGAGATCATTGACCAGCTCATCAAGCTTGGAGTTGCCAATAAAGACATACTCCTGCTACTATTAGAGGAGTTGGTAGAGCTGGAGAAGGCAAGCAGGCTGCATAATGAACAACAGAAGGAAGCAACATGGTTGGCCTTAGAGGAAGAAAAAGAAAGAGAAAAGAGGGAAGCTGACATGCAGCTCTTGAGGGAAGCTGACATGCAGCTCTTGAGGGAAAGGATAGCTTTCCTAACCTCTGGAGTTTTCTCTATTCAAAACTATCTCCATGCAATGATGATAAGGTCCCATGGCTCTTCAACAAAGAGAAGGATCAACTAGAGAAACAGAGGATCAACTAGTGAAAGAGAGAAAGAGAACTGCCTGAGAGAAATTGAGGGAAAAGAAGAAGAAAGAAGAAGAAGCTTGAGTCAGTACGACTAAGAAGATAGGTGAGAAGGCCTGGATGAAAGACTATCTTAGGGCTCACGGCTTCTCTAGCAAGCAGGTGGGACCCATGTCTGAAAAGACACTCCAACGAATTGTCAGTGAAATCAAGGCTGCATTCGTATGGGCAAAAGGAAAGAGATGTAAAGAAGGGTACTGGGAATGGTCTTTAAGCCAACCACTCAACCCCAACCCGAACCAATTCCCTCTCCATTCCCCATCAAAACTGAACCCTACACACGTCCCGGTTCCTTATTTGATATGTTAAGTGCACCAACACTCTTCTCCTGAAGAGTTTGATACTTGTTATCCAACAATGGAACGCTTTATCAAGACCAAAGACTTCAAGATATGTGAATCTGTTGTCTCTAGACCACACATACCAAGCACCTCTTCAGCTGCTGCTATGGCTGGTATGATTCCGAAAGAGGTGGTTGACTATCTGAACAAGATAGGAAAAGAATAGATATAGATCAAAAATCCATGACTACCCTCCAAATTCCTCGTCCAAACTCTATATACAAGGGCTTCCAGAAGGGAAAAACTACTAAGTAACTATAGGATGCACTGAAGCTCATGTATGAGGGCTCCATTGAAACAAAAGAGAACAAGAAGGACCTCTTGAAGGAGCAGCTTGAGAACTCAATATTACTTCAGGTATATTGAGATTGTGGATACTCTAATGGATGTTGGATTAACTCTTGAAAATAGAGACATTGTAAGGAAGTTCATTCCTCTCTTCTTAGAGAATGGTTACATAATTATGTTGTTGTCAAGAGAACTAAGAACCTTAAGACTCTCATTCTTACAAAGTTGTCTGGTATTCTAAATGCATACCAGATGTAGATGACTGAAAAATCCATTTGTAACTCCAGCAATCAATTAAATTTGGCCCTTCATGTGCTTGAAAGGGATTGTAGAGAACCATAGCATCATTTAATCTACTACCCTGACAACTCTTAAAAGGGTATTTCATTACATTCCTGGAGACACCAAGGGAGACTTAAACTCAAGGAGGTCCATTCCAAGAGACAAGCTCTTCACAAGCTTTTGTGTCTGCTGATGAAAGTACTAGAAAATTTCTCTTTACCCTTGAATATCTTGGCTATATCCATCCAGATGTTTTGGAGTATATGGAGATAGTTCAGCAAATGTCTCTACTCACTTATAGAGCCAAGAAGTTCTACAAGAGGACATGGAGAAAGTTTCCTAGCAATGTAGCCATTAGAAAGTTTGGGGTACACAAGGGCAAGGTGAAATGTTACAACTGTAACCAAATAAGACACTTTGCAATGGAGTGTAAGGCACCAATGAAAAATGGTGGCCAGACAAAAACCAGACCAAACTACACTGAGAAAGCCACTCAGAATAAGAAGCCAAAGCAACAAAATGTAGTTGCTGTAGAAGAATGAGTCTTTGACTAGAGCTTTTAGGTGGAAGACGCATCTCCAAACCAAGCACTTATGGCAGATCATGATGAAGCTAAGTTATTAGAAGACCTCTATACACCTGAACGCCTTGCAAAAGTTAATATATCAAGGTCTTATAACTTAGAGATGTGATCTGATCTTGAGTCCTTAATTATCTTAAAATCTAATTTCAAAAGAGCTGAAAATGATTACAAACTTGAATTATAAGATTTATAGAAAACCATTTTAAATCTTATACATAAGCACACCAACAATAGGACTCAAATAAAAGATCTCATCCCCAAGTTAATAGAATGCCATGCTGAGCTTGTGATTAGCAAAGTTAGGGCAGAAAAAATGTGTTCTTGAAGAAGAGACCTTCAAGAATATAATATCCTCATCATTGCATGCAAAAGTTTTTGATGAGAATAAGTAGGGACTGTGATTTACTAAGATAGCTCCTCCACACATAATTCGGTCTGTAAGATCTCGTAGGTGTGGAACTAGTGAAGATGATCTTCCTTTCATAGACCCTACGAGCAAAAAGGATGATTAGGAGTTAGTGAAGGATGACTCTAAGAAGAGTGAAGAAGATCATCATAAGAAGGGTCACTATTCTCTTGAGGAGAGAAAAGGAGGGATGACCAAGTATAGAAGGAATATCTTGATCAGAAAGGCCAAAAGAAAGTCGAAGAAGGCTCAAGAGATCAAGTTCACATTTAACTCTATAAAGAAACAAGTTTTTACATCTGCCGGTATTGAGGAGGTTAAGGCTAAAGACTTAAACTTGAACTCTAGTACCAAGAGTTCTAGTTCTGGTTCAAATCATCCCAACATCATGAAGAAGTCTAATCATTTGTGTACCACTGCTACACAACATGAACCATCTCGCTCTATAGGTAGTTCTTACACTAAAAGAATTTCCACATCATTTACAAATATGAAGATAGACAAGGAATATGATCAAGTTCAGCTTTGTTCTCAATGGAAGACTCTCAAAAGGAATAAAATGGAGTGTGTTATATGTGACAATACTTCTCATCTTGCAAGGGATTGCCTCTACAATCCAAAAATTACAATCCATATGACCAAAAAGGAAACTTCTGAGAAGAAGAAGAAGATGCCAGCTTCAGAAGGACAAACTTTTCCTTTCGAAAGCTCCAAAATGAAAAAGAAGACAAGCAAAAACTTGCCTTCGGAAGAAAAGTTCGTCTCGGAAGAAAGGAATACTTCTGAAGTAGAAGCCTATTGCAGTGATAGAAAGATCTTCCGAAGGTCCAGACTCCATAACTATCGAAGTTGTAAAAACTTCCAAAGCATTAAAGGTCAAGTCTAAGCTTCCAAAGGTGGTGTGGAAGACAAAGAAAGACCTTATGATTGACATTTCTTTAACAACATTAGCAAATGATCCTCCAAATCTGAGAATAGCTTCAATTATTATTGTATTGTCTTCAATTTCTTTTGATATGCCCAAGACCAACAATGCTTGGGTTTCCAAATGTAACTAATCTTCTCTTTTGTGTAGGAACAACTCAAAACAAACAAAAATGTATGGATCATTGATAGTGGTTGTTCTAGGCCCATGACACGCAATGGTTCTCTACTCTAATTTTTTTTGAAAATTGATGGATGACCAACTTCTTTTGGAGGAGATGCTGGAGGTTAGATTAGTGGAAGGGGCAGTGTTACAAATAACAAGCTCACCAAATAAAAGGTTAACTTTGTCAAGGAACTTGGATACAATCTCTTGAGTGTATCTCAATTTCGTGATCAAAGACACAAGTGCATTGTTCTAAATCCTGGGGTGATTATTCCTCAAGAGAATAATTTGCTTAGAGACCCCAGGAAAGGGAACATGTCAAGATGGACTTGCAAGAAACATCTCCTTTAGGAGAAGTTTCATGCTTTCTGTCTAAAGCAAATAGTGATGAGTCTTTCCTCTAGCATAAAAGAATGTGCCATGTGAACTTTAAAAAAATGAATAAATTGATTAAGAATGATTTGGCAACTTGACTTCCAAAGAAAGTGTTCACAAGTGATGACCATTGTGTTGAATGCTTGGGACTTATATTATGATACTATGAAAACAAGTAAAACAAGAGATGAAACCTTAAGAACCCAACAAAGTAAAGGCTTTTAAGATTGCAGTATATTGCTTCTCAAGTTCTTTTACAAGTGAACACAAAGCATAAGAATAACATACAAGGATGTGAGACACTTTATACTACATCCTACAATCGGCCATACTTTGAAGGCCAGCTGGAAACACTAATCTAGACAACAACAAGATCAATGTAATGTCAACAGATAGATTTTTATTTTGACTAATGACTATGACATGTCATAGCTCATATCTTAATGTATTACAAAAAAGATAAAAGTACATAAAGTAGAAAGATACAAACTCAAGTCCTTAATGTATAATTACAAATAGCACGGCCCTTTCACCAACTTCTATAAGTTGGTGAGTCTTTAGAGTTCTAGCGAAAAGTTGGTCAGCTTTATGAAAAGTACATCAAAGAAAGCATGTTTTTCAACGTCTTTCGAAGAAATCAGGCTTCACTGCATTTGTCTTCGAAAGATTTTGTCTTTGAAGCTTCAGAAGACTTCACTTTTGGCTTCGTAAAATATTGGTTTTGGCTTTGGAAGATATCATACTTAGAATATTTTTTCTTGTGTGGTTTTTTTTTTATGAAACTTCCAAAGCAACTTCTAGTTAGTACCACGTGCATGCGAGTAGGAAGCACTTGGGTTGTTTTGGATGCATCACCCTTTTCGATAAGCCTTAAAATAAGGTACGATGGACAAACTATGCATGTTAAGAAAGGTTTATCGTTGGAAGTGCTGCACCCTCAAGATCCACATACAGGGTTTTAAAGCAATGGGTGTGAATAAACCAAGATCCAAGTCATTAATTACCATGAACAACCTATAAATGAGCTTTCAAAAATAAAACTTAGAGTTTTTGACTTTTAAATAGTGCGGAAGCGTAAGTAAAATATATAAACCAAAACGTTAAGAAACCAAAGATTAAAAAATAAGTGTTTGAATGCATGCTTGACTTGTGTTATGCTGCAACATGCATCTGCTGTTAATGATTTGAGAAAAGCATACTAAAGTGTCATGACAAAGATTGGTGAGATTAAGAGTTTAAAAGCAAGCAAAAGTAGTTGTGTTTGTAATATATAAGTAAAGTGTACTGAAATAGGTAGCTAGTCTAAATCATAAGCAATAACAATATTGTTTTCACAATTGAAGCTAAATCTCTTTGTTTGTTTGCCTTCTACAATGATTTACCAAGCCTTGATAATATGTTATTCGTTTAGGACAATGCTGCACCTACTTGACATCTACTCATATGGGTGGGGCTTGTCAAATCTAATAGTTTTCTTATTTAAATTCCAAAAGTGTCAGAGCTCTTCTATGGTATATTACGCTACGTTAATGCTATACACGGCTTATAGTAATTAAAGCATTTGAAAAATACGCTATATCCCACAAAAGGAGTATGTAAAAGAGGGGCATTGAACTCAGCTATTGCATAAGCAAAAAGTAATGTAATCTAATAAAGAATGGAAATAGAACCTGTCATAGCTTACCTAGAATACGTGAGTACATAAGTACATGCAAGACAAGATGGTTTAACAAACCCTAAGCATTCAATCAATCCTATTGGTTTAAGAGATTTTGAAGATATTAACCAGTATGACCAAGTTGACCGTTGGTCACATCTTAGATGAAATTATGGTTGCTCATACTTAATAGTCCAGTTTTTCATAAGATTAATTCACTTATAACACATAATGAATCCTATACTCTAGCAGGATTATTGTACTAATATAACATATCACACAACATATACGAATCTCGACAAGAAATCACCATGTACTCTACAGTCAGAAATCAATCCCAAGTATACTTAATCACACATAGGATTTAACCATGCACTACATGTCATGTGAAATAACTTACTACTTCACATCCTAAATCATGCCATTCCTATTAAGTAGGGGCATGATATCCGCATGCATGTATGATGTTTATCATATTTTAAACTTGACTTATACTATCATGACAATTCAAACATATCATATTAATCAAACATCACCATTAACACATAAAACCTTAATTTTCTAACATCAATCCATCAAGTTATAAGATCACATCAGTAATAACAACACAAGCTGTAAAACATTAAATTTTCCCAAAGTAACATCTATATGATCTAACCATTGCATTCTAACATAATAAGTGATCCCAACAATCAATCTAGCATGATTCTAACATAACATGCATGCTCAAAACATGGAATTTCACCAAACACATTAATAAAACTTCATCTTCAGGAAAGCTTATCCTATAACCATAATTTCATCAAAACCAATCATAATTCGTCATTTACATGCCTAAAATAGCAGTTATTTGAAAACGTGAAATAATATAGCATCACCAAATCATAAGTTCTTGTAAATTAAAGTTTCAACTTTAAGTAAGGTATGAACTAGACATTGAAATCATGATTTATATACACAAACCACGTGTAAGGCCCCGTTCTCGGAATACTCACAGTTGGTCAACCATCACACATAAAATATAAAACATGCATTTACATTTAGTAAAATGTTGCAGCAAAATAACTTAACAAACCATTTCATATATCAATAATTGTTTTTGCAAGATAATACAACATTGTTAATCGTTATAAAATATCATTTGTTTGCATTACAACACAAAAACCACATTTGACATAGGATGGATGTCATCCAAAAATTGACAAGTAGTTGCACCCATGCCATCCTTAGCAACCATTACCTGCCAACTAGAAAATACATAAAAGTCAGTGTTGTTGAGTGAGTTCTAGTTTTATAAAAACATATTATACTTTACTTTCGTTTAAAACCTTTTCTTGACTTTTATTCGCGATCATACATCATACGTACACACAGATAAACTT
>BJCM01241370.1:0-17234 GCA_018326385.1 Flaveria bidentis | reverse complement strand
ATATTAGGATGTGAGCTATGGCATGTCATAGTCACTAGTCAAAAGGCAATCTGCCTTTTGACTCTACATTTGATTTTGTTTGTTGTCTAGTCAATTGTATCTAGCTGGCCTTCAAAGTATGGCCGGTTGTAGGATGTAGTATATGTATCTCAAGTACTTGTAACTTTCTGATATGCTTTGTAACATTTGTAATAGAACTTGAGAAGCAATATACTACAATCTTGAAAACCAACTACTTGTGTGTTTTGCCATCTTGTTCTGTCTCATATTTACTTGTGTTCTTAGCATCTTTACAAAAGGTTAACAAGTTTCCCTTTTAAAGTGTCCTTAGCAACTCTCCTCACTATGTTGTTGTGTTGTAAGTGCATACCCTTCACCGATCCTGCAAGGTTTTTGGGGTATCCTCTATAGAGTATAGAGGATTAGGAAGAAAGTTATAGTGTCATTGTATTGTAGGATTAGGAAGAAAGTTATAGGTGTAGGTGGATCATCCTAATTCTCCATACCCACCAAAGGATTAGAAAGAATTGATTTTAAGAGTTTAACCATGACTGAAAAGTGGTAAAATGTGTGGGTTTGAAGTAAATTTTATAAATTTTTGTGTGGGTTATTAACTTTTATAAAATAATGTTTGTTGGTTTTTTATTTATAATAATGTTTGATGGATTTCATAAATTTGTGGGTTTTTAAAAAAATGATGTTATTAATGTACACATTTAAAAAATGAGGTTTTTTGTTATAAATTTTTTATTATAAAAAAAGTAATTAGTAATAACTGAAATCAAACGCACAAAAAATTAATGTAAATTTAATAATGGTTCTAAAAAGCTATGGAGTGGTTTTGAAAAGATATTCAAATACATGAGATATAAATAATGGTTATGAAAAGCTACATTGGATTCAATTTTTACACAATAATTATTCTGAAAAGCTATAGTGAGATTAATGGTGTTGGTGGTGGCAGAGAATTGAATGGTGGTGGTGGTTGTAGTGAATTCACATGTTGGTTGAACGATGCTCAGTATGACATTCATGTTGGTTGCAGAATTTATTTGTTTGGTAGTGGCATTTATATTGGTTGCAAATTTAATTTGTTTAGTTGTGGCATTTATGTTGGTTGCAGATTTAATTAGTTTATTTATTTACTTATATATAATAATTAAATAATAATAAAATATTAGCTTTCACAACTTCTATATAATACATACATACTTCCATTCAAACTTATCACAACCAAAAATCTCTATCAAAATACATACCTCCTACTATCCAAATATTATTATCCCACAACTAAATTCTTAATAAAAAATGAACTTTAACTTTGATCTAAACCTTGGTCCAAGAGAAGACAAGATTTTGTGCCTCGAAGATGAACACCAAGCTAAAAGCTTGTTCTTAAATCCTGATTTGGGAAAAAGTGTGCCCTTGATATAAAACACGGTGATAAAGCTTTCTGGTTGTTAGCTTACAACGATGTAAATCTATTGGGTGATTTTGTTCTTTGTCACAACATAGTAAAATACATCAAAGAATTCGGCTTTGGTGGTATACTACAATGCAAGTATAAGAAGATTGATCGGGGTTAATCGAAGCCCATATTGAAAAGTGGCGTCTAGAAACAAACACATTCCACCCACCAATTGGGGAGGTAACAGTTACGTTAGAGGATGTGAATGTTTTATAGGGGTTACCCATCAAGGGAATGACGTTAACCGGAGTTGAGGATTCCTACATGGACGAGCAAAGAAGAGATATTTGCTTAACTTACCTAGACCTTCCTATCGTTCCGTCCGATTACAAAAAATGCCATATGGTAAAGGTATCCACTATAATGAAGCATATTCTGGATTATCCTATAATGGATTATTCATATGATGAAACGTCCATAAAGCGTGCATGTCTTATTTGCTTATTATTGGCTAGTACAATTGTATTACCGGATACCAATAATTTATGGTGTCTTTAGATCTACTTCATAATTTAATTGACCCTAAAACTTCTCGGAAACAAAGTTGGGGTGCGGCTACATTGGCTTGTTTGTACAAAGAGTTATATAAAGGTACCAGGCCGAGTACGGAGGTCATAGGGGGGCCAATGGCACTGCTACAGTTTTGGGCATGGACCCGGATTCCTACTTTGGCTCCACAAATCGTCGAACAAGATATTGATTGGAATAAACCATACGGTGCAAGGTAGTTACATATATTTGTAATATTTTTATATATAGCGTTTATTTGTATTCTATTAGTAATTATTGTGCGACTGTAGATGGGCGAATAGCAGGATTAGTAACTTAGAGACACCGTCAAACGTTAATAGCGCTCACCGAACAACGTTACAAAATCTCAGGGAAACCAATGTAATTTTCTTCATCCTAAACTAATAAATATAATTTAATAGTAAGTATTAAATATGGAATTTTTATTTGTAACAGTTTGTTTGGATGCCTTACCTAGGCGTGTTTGATAAGCTTTTGAAAAAGTGCAAGTTTGGGTTTAAGAGTTGGACGTCACGCTGTTATTTAATTTATTGGTCCATGGTTGAATATCATCCGGTTGAGAGGGTGAAGAGATAGTTTGGGTTGCTCCAGGAGATCCTTTCCCCATTCCATGTGGAACGTACGGAGCTGGCTGCTCTCCGCAACAGGGTCCGGAAAAGTTCCTTGTACCTTAACTAGGCTACTTAACATGAACGGTATATCACACACCGGATAATAGACATAATTCTGTTGTGGCTGGTCAGCTCACAGGCATGCCTGTTGCACACCCTAGTTACAACGGCTGGTTCCACCAATCACACTTTATGTACATAAAGGACCCAGGCATGATGGTCGTTCTATCCCTACCGGGTTCCATGATCATGGTGGAACTTCAAGATATCTGGTATTGTATAATTATTAATTGTTTTTTAATATATCTTAAATTATAAATAAATATATTGTATTATATTTTTATATTATGTTGGTATTGCACGTGGATGGGTTAGGCTTCATTCGCGATGAAGCAGTTTGAATGAGGAACATGGACCCCTAAATCAACCAGCCCATAAACATTAAAATTTTAGTCGATTTCTAAGTTGTATGATTTAATGTATAATTTTATTGTATAATCTTATTTTGTATTGATTTCTAATTTAATGTATTGATTTCTAAGTTATTGTATTATTAGAAAGATAACCACGACGACATTAAGGACATAACAACACTTTGACTAAAACAATCTAAATTGGTAGAAACATTTTTTTAAAAACAAAACATATATAGTTAAAATACAATATTATTAAACACTTACACACATTACTCTGTCATAGTAGTAAAAAGTTAGAGCATAACAATACATGCATAAGACGTCAGGCTTTTTTTTGGCTGGCATCACCCATGGATTACCCTTAGGTGGGCTATTAGAAACTTTACTTTTGCCTTTGTTTGCAAGAGAAGAGGAAGAGGCCATTTTAGTGAATGTGTTTTACCTTTGCGCGTGTTTGTGATGCATCACCCATCGATTACCCATACGTTCCTTTTATAGATAAAAGGGTCTGACGGTAGGTATAATTTAGGTTAGAAATAAAGAGGATCACATGCATCTACAAAATTATAATAATTTTTATTGTTGCTTGATATCCATCACACACGCCATCACATGCATCTGCAAAAGTATAATAATTTTATAGATAAATGGTATTTTCATAACGAATATTAATAATAATAATAATAATAATAATAATAATAATAAGTCTTTAGTATTTTAAATTTTATTTTCCATATAAATACATGTTCACATATTCTCAAATCATCCGACTAGTCTTAAGTTTTTAAGTAATGACGTAATGTAATAATTTTTAGTTATTATTATTAGTGTTACTAGTGCTACTATTAGGTTTCTACTATTGTCTGACATGCATCACAATTGCTTGACATGCATCACATGCATATGCAAAATCATAATAATTTTTACTGTTGCCTGACATCCACCACACACGACTGACATGCATCACATGCATTTGCAAAATCATAATAATTTTTACTGTTTCCTGACATCCATCACATGCGCCTGACATGCATCACATGCATCTGCAAAAGTTTGTGTCAAGAATAATATATATCATACTATTGCCTCACATGCATCACAACTCTTATATAACAAGTATTTCACCACCATATTTAGCAGATTAAACTGATCAAATCATTGTCCAACAAAAATCAACTTATAAACATGAATTCTTCTTTTGGTATGCCTAGTTTTCTAGTAAAACTATACTACGTAGGTGAAGTGTCATTTGAACACATGGTTGTCATTCCTCACCGAGGTACTCAAACATGTTCGTTCTTTGTTTCAAACAATATCACATATACAGATTTACTTGAAATAATAGCTCATTATATTCAAGTGGATACAATAACTTTTCAATAAGAGTTAACACTATTTTATGAATACGGTGGGTGTTCTCATAACGCATTTATCAAAACACCAAATGATATGAACATGTTATATCAGTTAGCCATATTTGTACCAAATTTCATAGCACATATACATGTCAAGTAGTCATCCTTATTCGCATGTAACACAATAGAAGACATCAATCAACACATTCAACAAGTGGAAGATGAAAATTGAGCTAGGCTACGAAATAGAAGAACTTCGAACAACATACCCCGACCCAGATGGTGATGAACAAATGGAAGACACATCAGAGAACGAAAAGTCTCCTACTGAAGAAATGGATGAATCATCAGAGAGTGAACCAGAGGACAACACACCAGTCCCTCATTTACCTGAACATCAAAGTCAGGGTTTAACCCACTTTGTTGGAGTTAATGTTGTGGGTACAAGAAGGGATGAAGACTATGTTCCGCTAGATAATTTTAGGGCAGAAGATGAAATGGATTTTTGGAACCCTCAAGATCCAGGTATACGTTTAAATATGTATTTCTAGACATATAAACAACTTGATTACGCAGTTCGAATGTGGGTCAAAATAGCGAGATCTATATCTCGGATGCAAGACCAACTGTGTTCCAAGCAAAATGTAAAAGCATCAAGGAGCATAACACCAGCGGATCATAAACCTCTGAACCGTGTTGTTGGACATGCACTACAAGAAAATTGAAAAGTTCAAATTGTTTCAAAATGAAGGTTTGGACACCAACTCATTCATGTTTCACCATTGTGGCTCGCAACAACAACCGGGCCCTAAGATCAAAAGTTGTAGCAGCCCACATCCAAGAGCAACTTGTTAAAGATGTGTTTCCGGTGAAACAAATTCAGGTAGCTGGGAATATAACTTTTTCAAATTACCAAGCTACATACAGGCACTACAACAATCAAACCCTGGAACCGTTATGCAGTGGTTACATCATCCGCATAGTCCAGCTGAATGCTCGGTGTTCAAGTATGTGTTTTGGGCATTTCGTCCCTGTTGATACATGTGTACCTAGTTTAGGAGCTCAATGTAAAATGTCTTTCATGTCTTACATATATGTAATGAATGAGTTGAATGAAATGAAATATGTGATTGATGATTATATTATTTAATGTTTCATTGTTTATTGTATCATAACGCCTATTGAACTAACTATATAGGTTTGTGGTTGTTTACATAGTTCTTAGTCAAGAATGATTGAGAAATGTGTTTAAACTTAATCGTATGAAGTCTTCATGCGAATGGACCATGCTAATGGACCATACGCATGAACACTTCATGCTAATGGACCAGTCGCACGACTGAATCAGAAGACTGGATCAGTCGCACGATTGAGACATAAGATTGGATCAGTCGTGCGTATGGACCAATCGTACCTGAACCATACTAATGGTTCAGTCGCACGTTTGACAAACCCTAACCTATAAATACCACCTAATTCATGGAAAAACGTAACACTTCAAGAATTTCGACTCACATACGTACCCTAGCCATCTAGAGACCCTAGAGAACCTGTTCCAACTTCATAGATCGCAATTGATCGTGTTCTAATCGCTCATAACGTTTCATTAATCTCTAGATTATCGAAACTGCGTTCTCACTGATTGGATTGCCAATCAAATAGGATTCTGCACTATTTGATTAAGTATACACGCATTATCAGTTAGTACTCCATACGTACACGGTCCTAACAGTCCCAATATTTAAGCTTTTAATTATTGCATTCATGTTATATCCATAGATGCATCCCATTTGAGGGGGACTTACAAAGGAAAATTATTGGTGGCGGTTTCCAAAATTGCAAATAACATGATCTTGCCGCTTGCGTACGCCCTGGTGGATGAAGAAACAAACTAGAGCTGGAAGTGGTTTCTCCAACAATTTGTGGATCACGTTGCAGATCCCGCAACTCGAACGCTGTGTGTAATCTTTGATAGGCATGCGAGTATAAAACACGCACTAGAAAAATTACAATCATGGATACAACCCAACACTTACCATCGATTTTGCCTAAGGCATATCTAAAGCAATTTCATGCACAAGTTCAAGAGTCTTAGCCTAAAAAGGATGTGCTGGGAAATCGGAAGCACAACACAACAGAGGAAATACGACCGCATGATGGATGAGCTCAAAGCAAAAAATAAACAAGCGTGGAAGTACCTCCAAGATATTGATAAAACTAAATGGACTGTCTTATATGATCGGGGGAACCACAGATGGGGTGTCCTCACCACAAACATATTAGAAAGCATGAACAATGTCCTACGTAGTGCAAGGATGCTCCTAATAAAGGCACTAATCGAATATACATTCAAAAGAGACATTGAGCAATACGTCAAACACCGGGAGATCGCAAACAATTGCTCAACAAAGTTTCCCCCCAAAATATGGACAATCTTCCATGATAGAGAGGTAATGGCACAACAACACAAGGTATACCCTTATCCAACTCGTGATTAGAGGTTTATTGTGGAGACCAACCTACAAACATCGGATGAAACTAGCGGTAGTCCATATACAGTAGAATTTAAAGAAAGAACATGTTCGTGTGGTAAGTGGCAAATTTATCGCTTCACGTGTAGCTATGCAGTTGCGGTTTCCCACCACTTACGACAAAACCCAAAAGAAACTGCCAATCCAAGGTTCTAAACAGATGTATACCATGCACAATACTACAACTGCGTCATAAAGAAGATTAGATATACGCTGATTGGCGTCACATCCCGGATCCATCAAAGATAACTATTGTAAGAGGTAGAGGACGTGTAAAAAGCTTCCAAAACGAAATGGACGCAACCTATGCAAAAGAAAAGACGCCTCGTACATGTTTGGGGTGTAAAAGACTGGGGCACAAGGTCAACTAATGTCCATATTGGCAAAATCAAAATTAATAGTTTTATTTATATCTCATGTATTTGAATATATTTTCCTTTTATTTTATGTATGTTTTATTATTAAATTTACGTTATTTTTTGTGTGTTTGATTTCAGTTATTATTAATTACTTTTTTGATAATAAAAAATTTATAACAAAAAAACCTTATTTTTTAAATGTGTACATTAATAACATCATTTTTTAAAAAACCCACATATTTATGAAATCCATCAAACATTATTATAAATGCAAAACCAACAAACATTATTTTATAAAAGTTTATAATCCAAAATTTTATAAAATTTTATAACCCACACAAAATTTTATAAAATTTAATTTAAACCTATACATTTTACCACTTTCCAACCATATTAAACTCTTAAAATCAATTCTTCCTAATCATCTCATGGGTATGAACGATTAGGGTGACCAACCTGCAACATGATGACATCAATTCATAACTTTCTTCCTAAGTATCTTTTTGACTTTCTGATAAACATAAATCTTTTTTCAAATTATACTTATCTTAAAAAAATTAGGTAAATATTGAGAAATTTTTTTTCTTTCCTCTTCTTACTAAATTTAATCAAGGGTAAACTATAAGACCAGCGAAATTGAAGCTATTAGTAATTTCAACCAGCGTACCAAACTCGTTTATCGCAGTGGAGTCTCGCGTTGAACACTTGACCTACAAAAAGAGAGTGAACGTGATTTGGGGAAATACGGACCAACGAAGATCATTACCATGGATAATCATAGTGAGCTCATCATGGAGTTGAAATCTAAGTTATCTTCTTTCGAAAACAGAGTAAAGGTATACTCTTTTTACCTTCTGCGATGAATTACTATTGTTTTACATGTTCTATGTTTTCAGTATGAGTTTGATTCGCAGGAACTGGAAGCAGAGAATGCGAAATTAAAATCTCTTGTTTCAAGTTGCACTTGCCGCCACGAGGTTAGTCAGCGATTCTTTCACAATCAGTTTTGTTTTATTGTTGTGTTTTTGCTCTATCTGCAACAAACGCATTATGGTTTAGAGTTTAGGGTTGTTCAGGTTACTTGAATCAAGATTTATTGCTGATTTAAGATTCAATTGGTGACCAATAATGAGTGTTTTGGTGATGCTATGTTTAGTGGGGTTAAATTGCAGTAATTGTGTTGCATATTCTACTGGCTGGACTACAACGTTTAATCTGTACCCTAGTAATTGTGCTGCATGACATATAGAAGTCCAGCACGGCAGCACTTTTACGTGAAGCCATGATGTGGCCATAATAGCATATTTATCTGCTTTGTTCATGTAGGTCAAGCACACCATTAGTTGAACTTAAAAAGAAAACTTGTTTGCTAACATAAGTGTGGAAATAGAAATTTTGGAAGTTTTCTCTCTCTCTCTCTCTCTCTCTCTCTCTCTCTTTTAATTTAATTTAAGCCAACTGATTTTGTAAGAACCTCATTATAAAAGTTGGTTTTTGTTGCAGGTGGAAGGAAATCTTGATACTGAATTTTCAGAAGAAAATCTGTCTGCTATAAATTTGGAAACGTTGAAGTTAGGAAACTGTGCCATGAATGGAAAAAGGAAGCCAAGGAAGAAACTTGCAGGTCAATGTTTGCTTTTCACTAGTTGCTGAATTCAATATTCTTGATACTGATTGTGAATCACTTACAATACAAAACATTGATGGTCTTTTACATGATTAAAGGGGAGAAAAAACATTTTAAGGACCAAATTTTTTTGATGAGTATATTCTGTTTCTATTTGTAGTTGAAATAGTCTTACCATTAGCTAAGTTCTAATGTTGGTAGGACATAAGGAGCCAGCTATTTAGAGTTTGAGTCACCACTTGTACTTAATAAGAGAGTGGATGCTGTTCATATTTGCAGTGCATTAGTGTTTCATCTTATTTACTTCTTTGTTTATGGTTTTATCAATTAGTATTCACAATCGTAAAACTTAATGCCTATTAGTTTATGTTTATGTGTATTAAATATTAATTTTGAAGCTACTCAGGTCTGACAAACTTGAAAAACGTCATTGGCACTTGATTTTACTTAAGCTTAGACTAATTAGATCTCTTATTATCCAACACCAAATAATCTAGATAAGTTGATGCCCAGTGTTTCATAAGTTACCTTATTGACTGTTTGTTGTGTATATATTTTCTTATTAGAGCTTTAGTAATGTAACTCACTGTCTTTTGTTATGATATGCATATTTTTTCTAACAGGTTATAACTTGAAATCCATGAATCATCACTCACAGAGATTTGTGGCTCTGAAAGTTATGTATTTTGGGTTGAGGTACACAAATGATGCTTATGCAGAATCTACTCTTTAGAAGTTAACTTACAATGCGCAACATGGCAGGTTCTATGGTTTTGCATCAGAAGCTCAAATGGATCCAACTGTTGAGGTCCGTCTACGGATCTTTGACTTAATCTACTTGCTAATATTGTAATCTCACAAAAAGCAATGAAGTTGTCCATTATCTAAAATTTCACCACTTAGATGAAGTTTAGGACAGTGTTCAAGGGACACATGTTCTAAAACTCGTAATACTATTCAACCTAACTTGGAAGACAAAATAATCAATATTGTATGTTTGTTATAAAACCTTGAACAATTTGGAACAAACTTTTTCTGTTTTTATTGCAGTCAGAACTATTTAAAGCCCTTCAAAAGACAAGACTTGTATATGGTGACAAGAAGGATTTGCTATATTCAAGATGTGGTAGAACAGACAAGGGTGTTTCCTCGGTGGGCCAAGTAAGTTGAGAAAAGAAGTAAGTTTCATATTCTTAGATTATTATACTATACAAAATATGGTAATACTAGTGATAGATACTGCTATAAGTAAATAACCGGTATGCGGTAGCTCATCGAGTTATGTATTTGTAGTTTTTTTGTTTTGTCCCATATTGGGGACATGAGCTTTTATATTGTTTTGTGGGCTTGTCTATGGGCTAAAACCATATGTATAATTCATATCTAACATTGATTTCATTTAAAACTTGTTGAGATTCTTAAGAATGAACATCCTTTTCTTTTAACCGTTCTAATAACCGATGATTGTTTAATGTAGGTTGTTGCGTTACTATTGAGGTCAAAACATAAAGAAGCTGGAGGTGATACCTCTAAGGAACTTGTAGACGGAGGACCAAACGGTAATTTACATTCTTTTTTTAATTAAATTTCCGTTTAAGTTTTGATACAATCATAGTTGTCAATAGCGAATAACGGTAAATAGCGACAGGCCACCTATATGCTACGTAGCGAATAGCGGTAAATAATGACCGCTATTTCGTGTAGCGATTAAGTAGAATAATGTGTAAGATTGTTTTACATTCAATAGATAAGCATGTTTAGTAATAAAGTAGTAGGAAATCTAAGCAAAGACCCCCAAAATAGCTAAAATATTTGATTACTAATCATCTAAATCTCATATTTACCAAATAAAAAATAATAAAAATAGAAAAAAATAAAAAATACCGCTATGTAGTCGCTATTTACAAATAGCGATTGAATGGCGCCACGCTACATAGCGCACTATAGCGGTCGCTATAGCCGCTATTGACAACATGGGATACAATGTTGATTATGTTGTTCATTTCATAAAAGTTTATCTCATATAAGTGGTAGTACTCTGAGTTTTACATGTCTAGTTATCTGTTGGCACTCATATGCATCTTTAATCTGCTACCACTTGTTGGGTTTGGTGGTATCTAGATTAGGTCTATTTTATTCAAATGTTTTTGATAATTATTAATAAGATTAATAATA
The DNA here is from genome assembly GCA_018326385.1 of Flaveria bidentis. Classification (NCBI taxonomy): domain Eukaryota; kingdom Viridiplantae; phylum Streptophyta; class Magnoliopsida; order Asterales; family Asteraceae; genus Flaveria; species Flaveria bidentis. The sequence continues at coordinate 6,161 of BJCM01241370.1, read as the reverse complement.
TATATAACGCAACGGATAATAATTAATACCAAAAGTGAATTCGACAGGATCTGGGTTACAAATCGTGCAAACACAGATTATATTAACCTACTGATGAGATGTAATATACTTTGGTGCTTAATAATTAACCGTTTGAGATACCGAGGGTTCAACGAACGTATGCTAGAAACGAATTGAGTGAGACGCCGCGACTAGAGTCAGATACGTGTAGTAGTGATTGGGTGGTCCAAATCGCAGCAGCCTTGTGGAACAACAATGACGGTGCTATGGTACACGTTAGTCAGTTTGATCGTGAGGTGACCGGAAGGCGATCATAATACGTGATGGTGGTCAAAAGGAGGTTGCTGGTCAAAAGGAGAGCGCCCTCCTTTTTCTTCTTCTTTTCGGTTGTCAAACAGATAACAATGGATAATCCTTTTTTCATCCTAATCTCCCCATTTATTCACAATATATTCTAGATAAGAATTAACTTTTATCACGGGCACCGGGCCCGGAAAGATTAATCTTTTAGCCCGTATAACAAACCGAAACCGATGCAGTCAAGTTTTAATAATTAAACGTTTATTGATAATTAATAATTAGTATTAATTATTAAATACTCGGTTAATATAATTATACAATATAATTATATCTTTTATGCAGTTGTAATACCGGTTAATCAAATTAAGTGGGTTTTAAATTTGTTGCCGAAGGTGTAACTTGTTGAGGGTAGGCTTCGGGTGGATTAATTTGGAACAGTTGGGCTTGGTCGACCCAAGTTCTAATTAGGCCCAGTTTAGTTAGATTATTAACTAAAGGGTTTAACCCTAATGTTGTCTATATATATACTTCTTATTGTACTTGTAATCTTTATCACTCAATAAAAGAAAAACCCTAGTTGCCCTAAGAGGACGTAGGTTGCACACCGCAACCAAACCTCTATAAATCTTGTGTCTCTGTTTATTGTTTATTGTTCTTCATTCGTGTGTTTCGTACCAGTTTGAAGATTCCGTACGAAACACGAATTAGGGTTTCTGCGCCGTTTGGTCTCCAGTCAAATAGAAGTTCTGCCGTCGCCTGCTTCTGTCGAGTTAGGGTTTTGTTCTGCCGTCGTCTGGGTTGTTTGATAGTCTGCTGCGTTCAAAACGCAGGTGCATTATTAAATTCGTTTGCTTTTGGTTTTTTGGAACTGATTTCATAGAATAGTAATCAATAGAACAACACTTAAGTTCAGGCAGCCGACCACTGTTGTGTTTGTTACTATTCTCAGTTCTGACTTGACTGTTGAGCATCTGCGGTTTAGAATAATGGTTGAGGACGACAAAAACAAGAATTGAGAAATTCGATTGTCATGATTTCGGTTGGTGGAAGATGCAAATCGAGAATTTGCTGGTTCAGAAGGATCTGGAAGCCAATCTGTTTGGAAAGAAACCGAATAAGACTTCCGATGAAGACTGGGCTGCTCTTAACAGAAAAGCTGTTTATGTCATCAGACTTTCTTTATCAAAGAATGTTGCTTTCAAAATTCTGAAGGAGAAAACCGCTAAAGGCATCATGGATGCGTTGTCAAACATGTATGAGAAACCTTCTGCTGTAAATAAAGTCTTTCTTATTAGAGAACCGGTGAACATGAGACTGAAAGAAGGATGATATGTTAATACTCATATCAGCAACTTCAATACTATCATCTCTCGATTACTGTCTCTCAATATAAAATTTGACGATGAAGTTCAGGCATTACGACTTTTGTCTTCTTTACCAGAAAGTTGGTCAGGAACTGTCACTGCAGTTAGCAGTTCATCTAGAACTACTAAGCTTACTACCGATGCAGTTCGGGATCTGATTTTGGGGGAGGATATTAGACGAAGAACTTCAGGAGAATCATCAAGTGCTTTACTAAGCACTGAAATGAGAGGAAGAAAGAAAGAAAGGGGGACTAGTTGAGGAAGATCAAAATCCAGAAAGAGGGGTCAGTCAAAGCCCCAGAAAGATATCCAGTGTTGGAACTGTAAAGAAACTGGCCATTTCAGAAGTCAATGCCCAAATCCGTCTGCCTCAAAAGATAAGAAGGAAGTCAATGTAGCTGCTAAGGATTCTGATTCTGATGCTCTTAACTGCTGTGTGGAGAACTCAACCGACTCATGGATTATGGATTCTGGTGCATCTTTTCATGCTACCTCTAGCACGAAGTCGATGAAGAATCTCCGAACAGGTAATTTTGGCAAAGTTCAGTTGGCAAACAACCACACTCTTGATGTTACAGGTTTGGAAGATATTGATCTGAAAACCTCATTGGGCACCTCGTGGACGTTAAAGGATGTTCGGGTCATTCCTAGCCTGAAAAAGAAGCTAATCTCTATTGGGCCGTTAGATGATCAGAGATATGATGTCATGTTCGGCGGGGGACAATGGAAGGTAGTAAAGGGGAACCTCGTGATCGCAAGAGGCAAGAAGAAGGGAACTCTCTACATGGTTGAAGTTCCAGTGGATGGGATAAACTCAGTGACCAGCGAAGCGAGTCAATCCAGTTTGTGGCACCAATGACTCGGTCATATGATTGAAAAAGGAATGAAAATGCTCGTTGCTAAAGGTAAGCTTCCAGAACTTAAGAAGGTTGAATTGGAATTTTGTGAACCTTGTATCTTTGGGGAAAAGAAGAAAGTATCTTTTGTGAAAACGGGGAAGGCACCAAAAGCTTAGAAATTAGAACTTGTTCACACGGATGTATTCGGACCAACCTCGGTTTCATCTCTGGGAGGAGCTCATTACTATGTCACCTTCATAGACGATTCAACACGCAAGGTACGGGTCTATTTTCTTAAAAATAAATCTGATGTCTTTTATACTTTTAAGAAATGGAAAACTGCTGTTGAATTGGAAACTGATTTGAAGGTAAAATGTCTGAAGTCCGACAACGGAAGAGAATACATAAGCGCTGAGTTCCTTGATTACTACGCTGAACATGCTATTCGGATGATAAAGACAGTCCCAGGCACTCCGTAGCAAAATGGAGTGGCGGAAAGAATGATCAGAACGTTAAATGAGAGAGCCAAAAGTATGAGACTTAATTGCGGGCTTCCAAAGATGTTCTGGGCTGATGTAGTTAACACCGCTGCCTACTTAATTAACCGGGGATTGTCGGTACTGTTGGGATTCAAGATACCAGAAGAAGAATGGAGAGGGGAAGCAGTCAAATACGGACATTTAAAAGTTTTTGGGTGCAGTGCCTACGATCTAGTGAAAGACGGTGATAAACTTGATGCTAAAGCTAAGAAATACACCTTCATTGGATATGGGTCGGATACTATGGGCTACAGGCTTTAGGAAATTTGAAAGTAAAAAGGTAGTCAGAAGCAAGCATGCTACATTCAATGAGGCTGAGTTGTATAAAGACAGAATTTCAGCAAACTCACAAGTTCAGAAGAGCAGGTTGAATTTGAAATTGATGCAAACAAACAAACAACACAACTAGTCACTGAATCAGACACTGAAACTGAAGTTCCTGAGTTTGAAAATGACGATATGTGTGGACATGAAGAAGCAGTGGGAGCTTCTGAGAGTGGGAGTTCATAGTCTGATGATGAACAATCCCCGCAAAGTCCAGACTAGTCTCAAAATTGGGTGAGGAGGTCCACCAGAGTCTCCAAACAACCAGAGAGGTATAGTCCTTTAGTTAACTACTCTTAACTGAAAATGGTGAACTAGGAAGTTTCTCTGAAGTTGTTAAAATGAAAGATTCGCTTCAGTTGGAGCATGCTATGAAAGAGGAGATAAGCTCTTTGATGAAAAACAAAACATGGGTACTAACCAAGCTTCCGCCAGATAAAAGAGCTCTACACAATAAATGGGTCTTAAGGTTCTCCTGCCCCCCCCCGCCGGTGGGGAATCCGCTCCCGGGTCGTCGCTCTGCTACGTCTGGCCCGTCCTCTAGGCACCTTTGGAAGGCAGGGAGTGTGACAACGTACACGCTTCCCTTTACTCCATACCATAGGGCCTTTTCATCAGTTGCAGGTCAAGGAAGAACATGATGGATCTAAGCGATACAAAGCTCGCTTAGTAGTCAAGGGTTTTCAGCAAAAGAAGGGGGTTGACTATGATGAGATCTTCTCGCCAGTTGTGAAAATGACAACCATCAGATTGGTTTTAAGTCTGGTAGCTGCAGAGGGCTTACATCTAGAACAATTAGATGTTAAGACAACATTCTTACACGGTGACCTTGACGAAGAAATTTATGACACAACCAGAAGGGTTTCGGGTTGTTGGGAAGGAAAACTAGGTCTGCAAATTGGAAAAGAGCTTCTATGGTTTAAAACAGACCCAAGCAGTGGCACTTGAAGTTTGATAACTTCATGGAAAGATCGGGGTACAAGAAATGTCAAATGGATCATTGTTGCTATTTGAAGAGGTTCAAGAGCTCTTATATCATTCTACTACTCTATGTAGATGATATGTTGATTGCAGGGTCAGATATGAAAGAGATCTGCAAGTTAAAGAAAGAAATGTCCAAAGAATTTGAGATGAAAGACTTGGGTCCAGCCAAATAGATTCTCGGGATGAGCATTATTAAAAATAAAGAGGATGGATCTTTAACACTATCCCAAGAAAAATACATCGGGAAAATGTTGGAAAGATTCAAGATGAATAATGAAAACACCAGGCCTAGAAGCACACCATTAGGAAGTCACTTCAAGCTCACCAAAGATCGGTCTCCTAAATATGAAGAAGAAAGAACAGAGATGGCTAAAATTTCATACGCATCTGCACTTGGTAGTCTCATGTATGCAATGGTCTGCACTCGACCAGATATTGCTCACGCAGTTGGGGTAGTTAGTCGGTTTATGTCAGATCCGATGAAAGAACACTGGGAAGCAGTCAAGTGGATACTCAGATACTTAAAGGGTACTTCTAAAATGGGGTTATGTTTCAAGGGTAAAGATGCTACTCTCAAAGGGTATACTGATGCTGACTTGGGTGGCTGTAAAGGGACATTTAAAAGCACTACCGGGTGTCTTTACAGTGGGAGGTACAACAGTTAGTTGGATGTCCAGACTTCAGAAAAGTGTAGCTCTATCAACAACAAAGGCTGAATACATGGCTGTTGCTAAAGCTAGTAAAGACTTTTCTTGAAGAATTGGGTAAACGACAGTCTGACTACTCATTGTATTGTGACAATGAGAGTGCGGTGAAACTTGCTAAAAACCCAGTCTATCGTGGGAAAACAAAGCACATTGGGATGAGGTATCATTTTATCAGAGGACAGTGATGGAGCAATCAGTCTGAAGAACATCTTAGGTGCGAAGAATCCAGCCGATATGTTTACCAAATCTGTTGTGCTGGATAAGCTGAAGCTTTGCATAGCTTCAACTGGCCTTCAGGAAAAATGTTGAGAAGGCGGGGGTAGCTAGGGGGTACAAAAATCAAAGGGAGCTTACAGAAGTACAAAGAAGCGGAGTGCAGTTGAACGTGTTTCGAAGCCTCCAAGTGGGAGAATTGTTGGGTGTAGGCTTCGGGTGGATTAATTTGGAACAGTTGGGCTCGGCTGACCCAAGTTCTAATTAGGCCCAGTTTAGTTAGATTATTAACTAAAGGGTTTAACCCTAATGTAGTCTATATATACTTCTTATTGCACTTGTAATCTTTATCACTCAATAAAAGAAAAACCCTAGTTGCCCCAAGAGGACGTAGGTTGCACACCGCAATCGAACCTCTATAAATCTCGTGTCTCTGTTTATTGTTTATTGTTTTTAATTCGTGTGTTTCGTACCAGTTTGATCCTAACATAACTCTTATGGGTCATAGCTTGGTCGGCAACGTGGAGTAAATCGAACCCCTAGACATTTGTCTAACAAACTCCCACTTGGACGGTATTCGATTAAATCTTAACGTAGACGGTCAACGCCACTCTAGCTGCACATGGTTGCCCCAATAAGGTTTGATACTTTATAGTCATTAACCAAAGCATCTTATTTTAGTAACACCTTATTGTAACAAGCAATGTTGTAAAAATCGCTAGGCGCTAGTCGGGCGGCGAGGTAGGGACTAGGGATTAATCGGATTGGAATTTTTATATATAATTTTTAGTTTTATATATAAATACACATATTATAGTATGTAATTTTAATAAAAAAAGTTCAGATTTACATATAAATATACATATTTGGCCGGATTTTCTAAGTTTTTCC
>BJCM01241367.1:0-14175 GCA_018326385.1 Flaveria bidentis | reverse complement strand
TCTTGCTTTATCACTAGAGCACTGGTAGAAGGCTGACTGCTTCCATGAGCTTGATTTGTTAGCTGGGGTGGATTTTGATATGTTTGGTGATGATGAGAATGATGATACTGCTGTTGTTGGTTGTTAGAGTGAAAGCTTGAGTTGGGCTGTGAGGATGACTGGCCTTAAGAGTTTCTTTGATAGTTGTTTCTCTTGGGGGCATTGCACTCTCTTGAGAAGTGGCCAGCCATGCCACAGTTGAAGCATTTCACCTTGGATTTATCATATCCAAGTTTTGTATTTTCATTTAGGCTCAGCTTTCTGCCTTTTCTGAAATATTTCTTGGCTCTCATGGCAATCATGGCCATTTGCCATTGTAGATCCATTTCCACTACATCATAAGGATCCATTTCCTCTAGATCATCTTGAATTAGATGAGTAGAAGTGAGTCTTCCTCCTAAGTATGCTTCAAATCTTGCAACAAAGGCATTGTAATTGCCTTTTGTTCTTCTGATCTTGAGTCTTCAGGAGTGGTTTGAGGAGCAGCAGAGACTCTGGGTGTTTGAGATGATGTTGATGGATGATTGATTGGTGGAGTTGCAATGAACCTAGTGTTGTTCATTTGATCTCTTGATGAGATAAAATCATCTTCCTTAGTGATGAAGGCATTTTCCACAGAATGAGATTTTGATCGATATTTGTAAGCCTCAATCACTCTTGGTCCACCAAGATTTCTGCTTCTTTCATCAAGTTCTAATGCATCAATTTTGGCTATCATGATATCTAAAGTAGTACTCTCAAGATCAAGAGTATTTGATATCTAAAGTAGTACTCTCAAGATCAAGAGTATTTTTAAGCATTGTTACATTTTGTTTCTAGCTTTCAGGGAGACTGTGAAGCATTTTTTTGTTTAATTCTTTAATCTTGTAAGTGACTCCTATGATTTCCAAGTCATTTACTAACTGTATAAATCTGTGCAGTTGTTTGGATATTGATTCTCCCTTGGTGTGGTAGAATGTTTCATACTGATTAACAAGCTTATCCTTGTTAATTTCTGCTACCTCACTGCTTCCTTCACACATGATTTTCAGTGCATCCCACACAGCTTTTGCAGTACCATACTTTTCCAATCTTTTCAGCACATCCACCTTGAGTGCTTGAGTCAGAATGGAGTAAGCTTTGAGGTCAATCTTGATTTTCTAATAGTCTTCATCATCAAGAGTTAAATCTTCAATGGGTATTCTTGTAGTTTTGTAAATTGCAGCTTGATCTGCAGACAGAGTAATAGGGATGTGTGGACCCTTGCATATTGATATCCAGAAATCAGGATCTACACCTGTGATGTAATTCCTAAACCGGATTCTCCACTGTTTAAACTCAGATTTGTGTTTAAGCATAGGAGGTTTAGGTCTATGACCAAGTTCTGAGTAATTGTTAGAATCCATTTTAACAAGGTGTTTAACCTGTGTAAATATAGATTTAGATGATTTTTAAGATTGATTAGTCCAACTTGTTTAGCAGTTCGTTCAGATTTCAGTATGAGCTCTGTAATTGTAATGATTTTCTTGTTGTTGGGAGTATTTTTGGTGAGAATGTGTTGACAGGAGTATTTTCTTCTATTTACTATGTAGAGATAATGATATCCACTACTAGCAACTCGATTACCAGATCAATCGAATTCTATTCAGTTCTTGCGCAGATCTGAAAGAGAATCGAGAGCCAAAGCTCTGATACCAATTGACTGGGTTAAGTAAGATTGAGATTCTTACTGAGAATCGAATATGGTAATTAAGTCAATGATTGAATGGCGGAAACAAACAAACAAAGAACATTCAATTCAAGAAATATACTAATAAATGCTTTTGTATTGTATATATGAAAGTTGATTGATTATAGAGAATAATTACAACAAAAAATTCTCTATGTCTATCAGCCGTCACCTCAGGTACGAGGTTATCTATTCTATTTATAGGCAGACAAGATGCATTTTACAAAATGACTAAACTACCCCTGACCTATTACATCAGAACTAGTCTAAGTCTTGATCCGCATCTTTGCTTGTTCATCGGCATTGGCAAATGCGGATGATTTAAATTGATCAGCATTTCTTCACTTGATCATCCGCATTAGTATGTTGGTCATCCGCATTGGTTAATACGGATGAACAAATACTTCTGCGCATTTGTTCGGTCATCCGCATTTGTCAAATGCAGATGAGCAAAGTCTTGTTCGCATTAACATTTGGTCTTCCACATTTGTCAATGCGGAAGAACAAATACTTGTCTGTATTTGTTTTATGTCTTCCGCATTGACAAATGCGGAAGACAAAACTTGTTCTTTTTCTTGAGCAGGATCTTCATCCGCATTTCTTCTTGGACTTATGGGATTCTAGCAAAGCAATCATCAAATCACCCCTTGAATTGGCATGTATGATCCTTTTAGGGTGCAACAGAGGCAGTCATCACTGTATGCTATTTGCAGAACAGGGTTCTTGTAGTTAAGCCACATGGAAAACCCCTTATGAGCTATGGAACAAAAGGCCACCGTTCATTGGCTTTGTAAGGTCTTTTGGTAGCAGGTGTACCATACTTAACATAAAGGACAATTTTGCAAAATTTGACGAAAAGTTGGATGATGCTATATTTGTTGGATATTCCTCTAACTCTATTGCTTATAGAGTTTATAACATCAAAAATCAACAATTTCAGAAATCATCCAACATTGATGTCAATTAGCACACTCCTTGTGTTAGGGGAATGACCCTGATCATATTATTGACTTAGAATTGATTCCCAACTATTCTAATCCATCTTGTGAGAATGTTTCAGCTGGAACAAGTACACAAAGTGACTTTGATGATGATCAACTGTTTGAGTTGCCCATACATTGTTCAGGTTCTCCAAGAGTAGCTAAAGATCAAGCTCCCACTATCTTAAGATCTAACAGTATAACTATTTCTAGAGATAGTGGAGCTTCAACAAGTGATCCACCTAGTGAGCCTCAAAACTCATTTGGTGACATGGCACAACACCAGGCTGATGGAAGTAGCATCTAGAATGAACAAGAAACTGTTAATGCTACTTCACAGCCCATAGATAATGATGGTGTTTCCCATTCAATAAATCAGTCATCATTGAAGGATTATGAAACAACAACTGGTCAAAGTGTTCAAGCTCCTGAGCAAAATATGTTTAACTTGGATCTATCTTTACAACTAGAGGTGATTCCCAAGCTCAGGATTCATAACACTCATCCAGCTGAGAACATCATAGGAGAAGTCTTTGAAGGTGTGAGAACAACTAGAGGTGATTCCCAAGCTCAGGATTTACAACACTCATCCAGCTGAGAACATCATAGGAGAAGTCTCTGAAGGTGTGAGAACAAGAGGATAAACTCATAATGGGAATGTCTGTTTTTACTCATGCTTTTTGTCTCAAATGGAACCAAAGAAAGTAGAAGAATCCTTAAAGGATAGTATTTGGGTTGAATCAATGCAAGAGGAATTGCTTCAATTTAAAAAAACAAAAGGTTTGGAACCTATGTCCACTACCATTTGGTCAAGTACCAATAAGCACCAAATGGGTCTTCTGAAACAAGAGAGATAATAGAGGCTTGATAATCAAGAATAAGGCATGACTGGTAATTCAAGGATATACCTAAGAGGAAGGAATTTATTACACTGATATCTTTGCACCAATTGCAAGACTTGAGGTAGTGAGGATCTCTCTTGCTTATGCTGCATCCAAGAATTTTACTATCTACCAACTTGATGTCAAGTGTGCCTTTCTATATGGGGATATAGATAGGGAGTTCTATGTGTGTCAACCTCCAGGATTTTAAGATCCACAGCACCCCAACTATGTGTGCAAGTTGGATAAATCTCTATATGGGCTGCACCAAGCACCTAGGCTATGGTAAGAGACTTTGTCTCAATTTATCCTAAAAAATGGCTACACTAGAGGCACTATTTACAAGACTTTATTTATAAAGAAGTCTGGGAATGACATTTTGCTCGTCCAAGAATATGTTGATGACATCATATTTAGTTCCTCAAATGACTAAATGTGTAGAGACTTTGAGAGCATCATAAAAAAGAAATTTTAGATGAGTACCATGAGAAAGATGGATATCTTCCATGGAATTCGGATAAAACAGATGAAGGAAGGGTTCTTTATCAATCAATCTAACTATGTGTCTGACATCTTAGAATGATTTGATATGAAAGCACAATCTTTATCCTGACTCTAAGGGGGAGGATACTAACCAGCATCAGTATAATCATCGGGTCTCTGACGTATCTCACTGTGAGTAGACCTAATATCATATTTTCCACATGTATTTGTGCAAGATATTAGGCTACTCAAAGGTGTCTCACCTAGTTACTGCCAAGAGAATACTTAGATACCTTAAAGGAGCACCTAAACTAGGCCTTTAGTATCCACAGAACCATAAATTTAATCTCTATGGTTATTCTGATAGTGACTATGGTGGCTGCAAGATCAACAACAAATCAACATCAGGTGGATGTCAATTTCTTGGTGGAAGGATTATCTCATGGCAATGCAAGAAGAAATCTTGTGTCTCTACATCTACAGCTGAAGCTAAATACATTGCTGCTGCAAGTTGCTGTGCTTAGCTACTATAGATTTAGAATCAGATGCTGGACTATGGATTCAACTTTATGAGCACTCGTATCCACATTAACAACAATAGTGCTATCTCCATTACTGAAAATCCAGTGAAGCACTCCTAGACAAAGCATATTGACATGAGTTATACTAATTTGTTCCCTAAAGCCTTTGATGAACAAAGTCGATTCAAAGTTAATTCAAATGAACAATATACTGATTTGTTCACCAAAGCCTTTGATGAACAAAGATTTAAGTATTTCATTACAGCTATTGGGATGCTAAATATTGATTAGTCTATCTCCTTTGAAAACCTTTTTCAACTATGCAATGTCTTTTGTCAAAACAATCTAAACCCTATAACAAAAGGTTTTTCTATGAAATTTTTCTAAGTATAAATTCTTCCAAAGATCAATTAACTCTCGAAATGGGTTTCATTTATCTTCCAAAGCATAATTTCTCCAAGGTAAATCTTCTTCTCAGAAGAATTTTTAGTCTCGGAATAAGCGATTGATAATTTGTCAGATCTACTTCCAAAGCTTATAAGTTCTCCATTCGAAAAGCACTTTACTCTTGGAAGTAAGAAATTACCTTCGGAAGTTAAGTTGGCTTCGGAAGAAGGTTACCTTCAGAAATCTCTTATACTCAGAAGAAGACCTTACTGTGTAAGGTAAATCTTTGGGCCCCACAACTGTAAAAGGTAAAGATTTTCTATGATGTCAGAATATTTTAAATGGTTTTAACCTTGTTGCCCTTGTCACATCATACCCAAACCATCACTTCAGCTTATCCATCTGCCACTTTCACCCATTTAAATATTTCGACTTACCCATTTTAAACTTTTTACCGATTTCACAACCAAAAGCTTTCTTCATCTCTAATTTATCTAAATCAAGCTCATTTTTTATTCTTTCTCAAATGGTGCTTGACCCCAGCATAATCAAGTCACATTCTGGGATTCATCCATGGATGCTGACTTCTCTGAAATTATCTCCTTTTTGACCCAATCCACTTACTTCATAACCCTAACTATGAACCCCATCATGTATTCAAACCACATGGCTGATTTTTGGGGGAATGCACAGATCATAACCTAGAACGGGGTTAGGGTTTTGAGGTCTATTATCTGAGAACAATAGTTGATCGTATCTGAACAGCTCATTAGGGAGCATCTCGAGCTTCATGATGATGGTTCTCCGACGGAGTTCCCTAAGACTGATGTTGATGAAACCTATATCCTAATGGGATATGGCGGTGATATTAGCAGATCCACTATTTACAAGTTCAACTTCTCATACCGTGGAAGTTCTTGCTACACATTGTCCTGCATTGCCTTTCTAACAAGTCAGGGGGATGGGATCAAATCCCATATGAACTAGGTTGTCTAGTTCATGGGTTGGTAAGATGCCTACGATTTAACTACACCAGATTTGTGCTAACCAATTTGATGGGAAACCTTCAAACGGAGACATTCTACATGTATTTAAGGTTCATCCATCACCTAATTAACTATGAGTTGGACCAGAGCAAGCTTGTCTGCGCAGCTGCTCTTCCAGTCCCTCACATGAGGTCGGCCATCTACAAGATTCTAAAGAGGATGTCCACCAACTTCACCGATAGAGACACTCCACTTCTGCCAAGTATGATTGAGCGCACAGCTCCTGGTGACATCCCTGTTAACCCCACAGGTGACGAACCCACACCAGTAACCACCCTCACATTGTAGTTCTACCTTCTCACACCATCAAATATACATATCAGAGATGCCCAAACAAACCTTTAATCAGTCTACTCTTATTGATCAAGGCCCTCTTGTTCTACCCAAAAAAGACTATTGTGGAAACATGGGCTCGCACTCAGTCTCAGGTCTCACCATCCATCACAATTGACCTCAACATGGGATTTGAGTTTCCTCAGTCTCAATCCCCTGAGCCCAAAACCAAAGCTGATAACCCTCAGGGTGAGTCTCTATACTCTCCTGAGAAGCCAAAAAGGGACAACCCCACCATAGGCTCAATGCCAATAGACATTGATCAAAGTCCCGGGTCATTAGGTATAACTTCCATATCCTTCACTAACTATTGATAAGAACTGATGAGGAGATTATGTCTACTCAAGGCAATGAAGTTGATCCATAATACCCTCTTAGGGATCAACAAAGTCTATAGGGACTTCTTGTCTCAAGCCCCCATCAGCAAAAACCTACTAATATGAGTCCCACTGATGTGGAGGGGACTAATATGGATTCAGCTACCACGACTGAAGGAGCCACATTGGATCCTCAGGGTAGTGGTAACATCTCTGAGTCTGAATCTATGGCAATTGTGCCCTTTGATGCCTCAGAAAGAGACATTATTAGGCATAGGAAACAAGGGTGGCAAGAAACCACATCTAGTGGCGAGGATGAACATACTAGGTATGTTACCTCATCTCCTCATGATTCTTTAAAAGAAGATGAAGGAAGTCTGCAACTCACCATTCAAGACCTACTTTCTAAAGTCTCAAACCTTGAATCTAATATTAAGACTTTAGAGGATAGGTCTACCACTCAGCAACTTGAGATTGACAATCTCAAGACTCAACTAGCTGAGAAACATATTAAGAGATCTATTAGGCATGTACCATTCAGGTCTCAATGATCTCTTCCTCTAGCTTATCTAGCTCTCAAGATGATGCTACCAAAAAGGAGGAGAGTGTCAGGAGTCAAACACATGTGGAACCACAGAGTCAAGCTTTAACATCTCTAGCCCCTACTCATCAAACAATAGTTTTTCCTAAGCCTCCTAAATTGTTCTTCAAATGGATCAAAGGATGCTCCAAGATCTGAACAGGTTCTTTTCCAAGTTCCTACTTGGATCTGCCATCGAAAAACCAAGCCCTGATGTTGTTATGGCATACTTTAGAGCTGAAGAGATTCAGAGGTTGAATGCATCTTCTACCGCTGTCAAAGAAGTTGGTTAACCTAGGGTCTACATGGAACCTGAGATTAATTTCGAAGGGGAAATGGAAACTGATGGCCTAGCAACAAAAATAGTTGGGACAAAGAGTGCATTACCACAAACTTCTGAAGCAGAAGTCAAAGCCTCGGAAGAATAATTTCAGTCTTCCAAAGCTGAGATGAAGCTGGGGAAGGACTACTTTTCTTATCCAAGGATCTGGTTATCACATATGCAATCCTAGAACTTACATCTGATGTAAACAGTGAGAATGTTCTCAGCCAACCTCTCACTCAAACAACTTCACTACAACAAGCTCCAACCACCATCTCTCAACCTAAAGCTTCCATACAAGAACCTCCACAGTCTAGCACTTCTAAAGGTGCGAAAGGCAATAGGAAGATGATTACGGAAGAGATTTAGGAGGAAGAAAGGTTAGAAAAGCTAAAGAAAAGGTAGAATTCTAATTGTGAAGTTGTTAGTTGTAAGCAGCAAAGAAGCTGCTGCCAACAGGAGGTTGTCAATAACTGGAGAAGGGTGGAAATCATTGACAAGCTTGTCAAGCTTGGAGTTCATTGAAGAAGTGCTTTTGTTGCCATTAGAGGAGCTAATTGAGTTTGAGAAGGCAACCCTGCTTCAAATTGAACAAAAAGAATAAGTAGCAAGGTTAGCCCTATAAGAAGAGATGGAGAAGAAGGAAAGGGAGGCTGATTTGCAGCAAAGGAGGGAAAGGATAAATTTCCTGATCTCCAGAGGTTTCTCTCTAGAAGACTTGTCTCCACATAACAATGATACGATCTTATGTCTCTTAAACAAAGAGAAAGATCAAATGGAGAAGGAGAGAAAGAAAGCTGCAAAGGAGAAATTGAAGGAGAAGAAGAAGAAGAAGTCGGACTCATTGCTGTCGAGAAGATAGGTGATAAGGCCTGGATGATGGACTATCTCTGGGCTCATGGCTTCTCTGGTAGGCAGGTGGGTCATATGTTTGAAAAGACCATCTTACGACTTGTTAGTGACATCAAGGCTGACATTTTCTCAAGGAAAAGGAAGGAGATGTATAGAAAGGGACCGAGGATGATCTTCAAGCCAACACCTCAACCTCAACCACATCCTGAACCAACCCCTTTCCCATTTCCTATTAAAACTGAATTTACCTCTGAACCTTACACCCTTGAACCTACACCATCCTCCATTCCCACACCATTACCACAACCACCTCAATTACCCATCCTTAAGCCCAAAACACTTCCCATAACACAAATACCACTTACCTACCCAACAACATTAAAACCATCCCCTCAGCCTTTGAAACATCTCTCCTTAGAGGTGTTTAAGGAAATAATGATGAAGCTCACCAAGTGTATAACCTTGAGCGACATCTCTTGTGAGGAGGAGTTTGTCAAATTGACTTATGTTGATGGCTCCTTATGTTCCCTTACAAGAGATCAATTCCTTGATCTGCCTAGAGGAACACTGGACTAAGCTATAAAACTCCTTGACCTCAAATCTGATTTCCTAAATGATGAAGATAAGAAGTTGAGAAAAAGGTTGGTGACTCTACTGAATTCCAAGAAAAGGGATAGAGTACCAATTAATCCCCTTGAGCCAAGAAGGAAGATCATCCAGTGAAGGTTCGAAGACTCTTCTTATAACTTTGTTGTTGAGAGAGAGAATAGAGAGATAAACAAGTTCAATGCCTTATCTCTGCTACACTTAAGAATATTTGATATTGTTGAGTTAGTAGAGAAGCCATTCTCCAACCCCTCCAACTTCGAGATAGCTACTCACATCAGGAATCATTTAAGCAACCATCATCTGGTCGAGCTAACTGCAAGAACCAAGATTGAAGAAGAGCTGAAACTGAGAGAGGAGGAGAGGAAAGGATCGGCAACCAAAGGCAAAGCCTTCTTTCAAAAGGTTCAAGGTCCCAAGCTTGAATCAATAGTTAGATGGGAGTATGACTATAACTCTCGTCAACTAACTCTCTTTAGGGGGCCCAACAAAGGGTGCATGTCATTTAGAGTGATAGATTGTATCTTCTGTCCAGTAATGACTTGTACAAACTTCTCAGCACAACTTCAGAGAAGAACAAAAAAACAGATAAACATCTTTTGTCCCTCGTGCTGAAGGTTTTGAGAAGTAGGAATAAGTTAGGTTTTGGTAGCATCAGCCTAGGGGGAGTTTGTTGGTTCAAGAAAGGCTGGTGCAACGAAAACCAAACACTTAGAAAATTTTTGGTGCTGCTAATAAAGGACTTCCGAAGCTAAGTGTGGAAATTCCGAAGACAAATAGAGTTCTTCCGAAGACAAGTTCAAGAAAAAACTTCAAAGAAAAAATCCAACTTTCAAAGACAAAGTCTTCTCTTCCAAATTTCAAGACTTAGAAGACTTCTAGATGATGACTACCGAAGTAAAAGTCCCCAAGCCTCAGAAGAAGTAATCCTCTTCCGAAATATACTTGGCCTCGGAAGAACTTGTTTTTCCGAAGCCAGTTAACCTGCGGAAGACACTGCTATGAACTAGTGGACATAAGTATGGTCCTTCTGACACTCAGGTGCAGACCTCTGATATACTTCATGGTGCTTTCTAAAAAGGCCATGTAGTTGACCATAATTTATTCCACTGTTCACCTTTATTAGTTAGTACAGTTAGTAACTTTAGTTGGTGACAAAAGGTAAATCATGGACATGTCATTACTACCTAATCTTAGATAAGACATTATATAAGATACCTTAACTTTAGCTTTGTATTATTTTCTTTGGTTATAATTTTGCAGTTGAAATAAAAGTATATCCGGTTGTAGCTGACAGTATATATAGTTTCTTATTATAACTCTTAGAACATGCTTGTAAGAGTCTTGTAATACTTTGAGTTGAGAATTAATATATACAAGTACCTTGAAAATTATTTCCTTGTGTTCTTTGTTACTTAATATATTATTATCAACTCTTAGAATAGATTTTGCTTCATCCAAAACCAAGTGTGAGTTAGTGAGTTTGAGAAGAAAACAAAGTGTTAGTGATAAACATCGATCCTGTAAAAAGGTTTTCTTTTAAATAAGAGCTCATATGATGTTTTGTTATTTTCATTGTCAATTCACATCCTGTTTTGAACATTGCATGTTGTGTTCACTACTACAGCCCAAAAGGTGATTGGAAAATGTGAATTAGCTAGCACGTTTTTGCTGCTTCAACGAGTTTTCTATATCTTCTTTCAACAACTCCATTTTGTTAAAGAGTTCTTGGTGCATTGAATTTATTTGCTATGCCTTTGTTCCTGTAAAAGGAATCTAAAGCATGATTAAAAACTTCAGACCCATTATCATTTTTTAAGATTTGACTTTTAAAACAATTTGATTTTCAATATTAGTGATAGACTACATTAATGTTTTTGATGTTTCACTTTTCTGTTTTAAGAAAAAGACCCATGTGAATCTAGTGAAATCATCAACAATCACCAAACAATATTGCCGCTTGCCAATGCTCATCACATTGGTTGGACCAAAAAGATCCATATGAAGAATTTTGAGTGGTGTTGTGTTTGTGTTGATTGTTTTGGATTTATGAGACATCCTATGTTGTTTTCCTTTATAAAATGATGAACAATGATTAGAACAACAAAATTCTTTCTTTGGTAGTCCAATGATTAATTCATTTTTCACCAGCTTGTTCATGTTTTTCATGTTTGAATAAACCACCATTCTATTCTTCAGTTGAGATTCATCTTCTAAAGACTTAGAAATTAGGTAAGTTTCATTGCTTGTAATAGAGGTGTTGTTCATATCCAAAACTTATATGTTTCCTTTTCTTGGTGGTTTAAGAATGATCCAATCTTCTAGAATGTGAAAACCTGGTCTAAGAATGTAACAGTAAGTGTTATCAAATAAAATGGTATAATTTTGATCATAAATTTGAGAAACACTCAGTAAATTGTATTGTAAGTTTTCACAATAATTTAATTTCTCAAACTTGAGAACACCATTTGTTACCATTTCTTCACCAATAATTTTACCTCCCTTCTTATCCCCACCAAATGCCACATATGAAGCATTTTTATGTTTGAAATCATAGAGTAGAGAACAATTTCCTATCATATGCCTAGAACAACCACTATCAACACCCCACTTGTTGTCAGTCCTCCATGTTTGTTCACGCACACATAATGAAATCAATTAGAATGTGGAACCCAAGCCTTAATGATCTTGGGCTTACCACTTGTGTCTAAAGGATTGATTTTAGACTCAACTGGTTAATTATGTTTCATCTGTGGTGAGGATGATTCTATTGAAGATGGGCTTGAAACACTTTGTTCTTGTTCCATAAACACTTCTTCTTTCACATTCTCTTTGTTTTTCTAATGCTTAGAATTTGATGATAAACCTTGATTGAAGAAAATTTCACCATCCTTTGATTTTGATTATGGTATTTAAGTACCTTTTTCAAAATGATCAAAGAAGGTTTCATCAACATCGGTTGTCTTTTCCTTTAACTCTACGTTCTTGTGAGGTGTTGTGATTTATGGATGTTGTTTCTCCTTCTTCTTTATTGGTTTCCTTCTTCTTTATTAGTTTATCATCAATAGATGGTTGCTTCTTGGCTTTAGGCATCTTTTGCTTTTGCTACTGCTTCTTGGGCTTTAAATCTTCTTGACTATCATTTGATTGTGAGTCTGATTCAACCTTCTCAGATAGTTGCTTCTTTATGCTCTTTGTTTTATTCTTTTTGTTGAAATAACAAACCTGATTAGAATGGTTGTTCTTGGTTAAATAGCATAATGTTTGTTAAAATAAAAATCAGAAGTCATGTGATTATTCATATTGCGTATGGAGCAATAACTATTGAAGTAGCATTCATCAGTGTTGTGAGTATGCATATCATAATACTTGCAATATTTCTACTCTTATTCACTTGCAAACTCAATCACTTTCCTCTTTTTTATCTTCTTTTAAGACATCAACTCCTTTTCAAATTTGGCAACTAATGAATCCTTGCCATTCCCAAACATGATATCAAATGGTTCTTGATTAGTAGTAGATGATATCTATTACTTAGGATTCATAGCTTTCTGTTGCTTGGCTTTCTTTTTAATGTTGATTGATGCAATTGATTTTTGCTTCCATAGATCTTCTACAGATGGTAATAGATCAACATGTTACTACTTCCATAGAAGTTCTACTAATGGTGCTTTCTTTGCCTTTTGTGCAGAAGTGATTTTTACTTCTTCCGTAGATTTGACATTGACACCAGCTTCAGCTGCTATTGAGAGAGATTTTTGTTGTTTGTTGAGCTCATGAAGTTGTTCATTTAGCTGAGCTATCCTCTTGTAAATTGTCTTCAACATGTTTCTTTGCTTTGGAGGATAAGGTAGCTTGATCTCTTCAAGAACTTTGGGTATAATGAGTTCAAATGAAACATTCTTTCCCCTATCCAAACTCTCAACATTTTGCTCATGATGTTCATCAAAATCACTCAAGTCATCACACATATCAAAGTCAAATTCTGAGTAATTTTGTTTTAAAATTTCTAATTAAGAAGACTTAGTTTCACTCACCTCAGTATTATTACCATTTACCAATTGATTAATTTTAGTTTTTTGTTTAATTTTGGTGCTTGACACAATATGGTTTGATAAACTGTTGGTCATAGACTCAGATAAAGGGGCATAGTTATCATTCAATGGGGGTGCAACAACATTAAATCCCAATTGATTCTTGTTCTTTGATTCAATATGAGAATTTAAAAGTTTCTCATATTGCTAAGATAATTATTGAAACTTCTGAAGTTTCACTTTAGTTGATGCATGATTAGACATGGATTTTGTTAAAGAGGTGGTTAGATGCTCAACTTGGGCTTTTAAATTGTAATTTTCAGAAATCATTGTTTCTTTTACTTTGTTAGCCAATTATTAAGCATGGACTCTTTTAGATCTAGGAATAATAGATCTAGATAATTTTGTATAGGCTTAGAACTTTAATAAATATTTGTAATGAATGATTGTAATTCATTATTATAATGTATGCATTGTGTATATAGGTTAACCTATATGTGTATTGATCTATGTATGATTGCAGGTACAAAAATAATAATTGGTCAAGTACTGAAATTGACTAAGTGTAAGAAACATCTACGGATGAACATTTTGCTCTTCTGTAGATATGTTTCTTACAAGTATCAAACATCTGAAGATCATCTGCGGATGAACAATCAACTGGAGTTCAAGTGAATCAGAGTTCAAGTGAAGACTCCTGTGGATGAGCAAACTCCTACGCATGAGCAAACTTCTACGGAAAAGTAAATTTCCTTCGGAAGACAAAGTTTTTGCGGAATCCAAACTCTTGTATTTAAATAATACGAGTGTTACCATTCAATAAGTCAACAAGTCAACAAGTCATGTGTGCGAATCCCAAGAGATCCGGTGTTTCCTTAACAGAAACAATTTCAAATTCCAAGAGATCTGGTGTTTCCTTAATAGAAACATCATTGTCTACAAATATGGATCCTAGGTTTCACATCAAGGACGACTAGACGACACACGAACACAAACAACCAAGCATCAATACGGAAAACCCAAACATCACATCAAATCACACAAACATAAACCCTAGCAGTCGTCACATCAACATCAACACATTCA
>BJCM01241366.1:0-19782 GCA_018326385.1 Flaveria bidentis | reverse complement strand
GAGAGAGAGAGAGAGAGAGAGAGAGAGAGAGAGAGAGATTTGGGCGTTTGGATGGCGGAACAACCAAAATCTTTTCTTGATTTACACCCTTTCTCTTCTGGTAGGAGTAATAATAATAATGAATAATGATGATGTGTATCATCAATTGAAGCTCTAGAGATTAGATCTCACCCTCTCCGGTAACGGTTAACCCATACACTCATTGCCATTGCCATTGCCATTGCGCCAAAGCAAAGCATAGCATATAGCACATAGCATATAGCATAGCTGTATCAGTGGTGTTGTGAGGGCGATAATGGAGAGAGAAGCTTGTGACGACGAAGAAGACAGCCGGCGTTTGATGGATGGAAACGGCGGCAACTCTTGTTCGTCCACCTTCCAGATCGAGGAGCAGAAGCGCCCCCGCAGTTTCGTCTTCAACAAAAGGTATGGATTCGCCATTGCTCTCCCCCTCCTTGTCATCATTTACTTCACCACCGATCTCAAATCCCTCTTCCGTACCAACATCTCTTCTCAACGCGCTTCCGACACCACCGCGATTCTTGAGTCCCAACTGCGAGCCCTAAACCTCTTAGCACAGCAGCAGTCCCGCCTTGTCGACCTCTGGAGGCGTAACTCCTCCTCCGCTTCCCTCCAGCATCTCAGATCCGCTCTCGTCGATCAGATTTCGCTCAACAAGAAAATCCAGCAGGCCTTATTGTCGCCCCATCACTCGGGTGATTGGTGGCCCCAGCGTAACGCCACCCTCACCCCTTGCGCCAAAGTAGACCACAAATCATCCCCCAGGAGGACCATCGAGTGGAAGCCCAGGCACGACAAGTATCTCTTCGCCATCTGCACCTCCGGCCAGATGTCCAACCACTTGATCTGCTTAGAGAAGCACATGTTCTTTGCTGCTATACTCGACCGTGTCTTGGTTATTCCCAGTCCCAAGGTTGACTACGAGTTCAACCGCGTGCTCGATATTGATCACATTAACAAGTGCCTCGGCAGACAAGTTGTGGTCACGTTTGAAGACTTTGCTGAACGTAAAAAAAACCATATGCACATAGACAAAGTCTTGTGTTACTTCTCCTTGCCACAGCCTTGTTACGTGGACGATGATCACATAAAGAAGTTAAAGGCTATAGGTGTTACCATGAATGACCTTAACACTGTATGGACTGACGAGGATGTCAAGAAACCCACACTCAGAACCATACACGAGGTCACTCAAAAGTTCTCCTCCGATGATGATGTTCTTGCCATTGGAGATGTTTTCTTTGCTGATGTCCAAAAAGACTGGGTCATGCAGCCAGGCGGTCCTATTGCTCATAAATGTCAGACTTTGATCGAACCAAGTCGTGTCATCTTATTAACCGCCCAACGCTTCATCCAAACTTTCTTAGGAGAAAATTTTGTGGCACTTCACTTTCGGCGCCATGGCTTTCTAAAGTTTTGGTATGTATATTCTCTTTTGAGAAGATTATGTTAACAAACCTAGGGATTTGTTTATGTTTTCTATCAACGTACGAGATCATTTCAAATGACTGTTGTTTAACTACTTTTACACATATATTGCAGCAATGCCAAGAACCCAAGCTGCTTTTTCCCAATTCCTCAAGCTGCAGAATGTATTAGTCGTCTTGTTGAAAGAGCCAATATACCAGTAATATATCTGTCTACAGATGCTGCAGAGAGTGAAACTGGATTGCTGCAGGCATTAGTTACATCAAATGGGAAGACTGTGCCACTCATTACACGGCCAGCTCGTAATTCAGCTGAAAAATGGGATGCTTTATTATATAGAAAAAAACTTGATGGAGATCCCCAGGTCAGTTTATCAACCTTTTAGTTGTTATGATATCTATCTGTTACAAAAGTGGATTCTAGTTTGTCTCATAGCCACTAAGTGGCCTTTCTTTTATCATTGCATTTACTCAACAGACCAGTGTTTTGAAAGCTGCTCTCATGACATTGTCTTAAGCATTAATGTTGTGGTTTCTAGTTACGTGGTTGTTAGGAATCAACTGGCGCAATGAAGCCAACACACATGATGCACTAACAATAATACACGCAGAACAGAAAACAAAAGCTTAAACATGACAATTTACTTGGTTCAGATACGATGTGAATCTTACATTTAGATTTTTTTTAATTATGCTGAGTATGAAGATTACAAGTCCACATGTTTTGTTTAAGTAGACAAGAGCTTGGGTTAATAACTTGGTGACTGGGAAACTAAAAAAATCGGTCAAATAAACAAACAAACATACATACCCAACAATTCCCGCATAAAATGGTAAGACGAGGGCAAACCTCGCCTCTATCTCAACAAATAGAGTGGCTGCTCCCAAGGAGACCCTCTGCTTAGCAAAACCTTCTTTTATATATTATTATTATATAAAATTGCCCCCCTTCTTGTTCCTCCTTGTCGACCAAAAACCAAGCTCAAAAGGCTCATAAAACCCAACAGTGGTAGCTTTTTATCACATAGAAAAACAGTTCTGTACACTTAAACAGAGTCATTGATACAATGTTCATCTTCACAATATACATTTTTAGAAGATACTCTACAATATCTTGTCAACAAGGATCACTTAAGAGTTTATTATGTTTTGTCTCTTTGACATGGTTTCCTTTATGATGATTTCATGAAAGACATCCACACTTGTCTTCCAAATGGTGGGCCTGCCAGTTGGGGCGGGGGTGAGACCAGAGCGGCTAATGTTCTTGCCTTACCCATGAGCCAAATCTGATCCATGGCCCAACTAATTTAAACATATAGATAATATCATCCTATTTATATAATATCATATTCCCCTTCACTCCTTCTCCATTATAAACAGTCACCCCAAGCAAAAAAGACCAATAATAGACTTGCAACATTTAAAATGACATGGGATGATTTAAAGGACAAAACATTACTTCGACTAAAAGTCATATCAGTTCCATGATTTCATCCACAAATATCTTGAACATTTAACAATGCTTTGTTTCTTGAGACTTTTCATGATCTCAACCTCTTAATATATTACATATTGACTGTCTTCCTTGAAACTAATCTTTTGTTTTTATTTGTTTGTACTAATTTTTTGGTAGTCTATCTTTGTGATCATTGTTATCCTTTTTAGGGTTTTTCTAAATGTACGCTCCACCAATTTGTTTTTACTTGTTGCAACAACCCCAACCCACCATTTCAATTTGTGTCATCAATAAAATTTCATCCTTTTTGCAATTAAAGACAAAAAAGAATCCAGTTGATTTGACATTTTCAAGGGGGGATTACATTGAAACTTAGGCCATGGGGGAACTCTAAAGTCTCTTCACTACACTACGCGTCAATCACCCACCTCATCCTCTTTTACTCCATCTCACCTACCTTTTTTAATTTAGTATTATACATTTCTATTTAGTTACAATAATAAACAAAAAATATTAATATTAGATTAATTTTTATAACATCACATTAATAAAAATAAACATTGGATAATACAAAAAAACATGAAATGAAAAATAATAAAACTAAGAAATCATGTACTTGTTTGTTAAACGATCAATGCTTGAGCAATAATTTTGAAGTCTTGACGCTTTTGTTCGTTTTCTTCGTGTCCATCTTTTCTCTTTTCAACTTGAACTTTTCCTTTTGGTGGGCATTAAATTGTTTCAATTCTTCCAACAAGAAGCCCATATTTGTTAGTTCCACGGAAGTATGGGATTTGAACTTGAACTTTGACCTCTTTTTTGCTTTGTTCCTTTCAATTGGGCGTAGGGGCTCTCCTTCAACTGGTGAAGCGTCATCGTTTTGATCATAAAAGCATCAAGCCTAAAAAATCGTCAGACTGTCATTGTTATAATAGGGCTCACGATTGATTTGCTCGAGAATTAATTTGTTGACATGGTCCCAAACAAAAGCGGTCATTATTTTGAGTGTTTCCTACAAATATATAAACAAAGTTAATATGTTATTGAAAAAAATATAAGTGAAATATTAAGTTAGAGTTTTTGCCAATAGCTGGATCCTCGGACTTGTGGGCTTTTGCCAAAGCAAGTCGTTACTCGGTAGTCCATTTGGTTGGATTCCAAGGCGTATCGACTGATGATCCTTCTCTGAGTGTTTTCATTTTTTATTTTCTCTTGCTTGTCCCGTGTGTGTCGATTCTAGTGGTAATTATGATTCCAGTGATGTTTGTGGATTGTTTTGTGGTGCTGGTTGCTTTCGATTGATTAGGAAATAATGCGGGATCAAGCCAAGGTCGGTACCCTAGATCGTTACCCACATAAAATTACTGCTTATACCCAATACAGTCACTTCCTCAGTTAATAAGAGTACCTTTGCAGAGTGCATGTGCTTGTTTTTCTTTTTTTATCTTATTTTTTTGGAGGAGGCGTAACAGATGTGAATCAGGAAAGATAACCCATGAACTTGATTATTGCTTTTGGTCTTGACTCTTGACGCCTTTAAGAGTAAATTTTTTTTTCAATATTCAGAGGCTTATTTTAACAATAAACATATGGGAAATGAAATCTGTGACAACATTCAAACTTATGATAACTTCTTTTTGCTGAACATGGATGAGAGTCGAATGTAAAAGCTCTCCACTTTAACACTCAGCTTCCTGTCTAAAATGGCCAATAATGGGGGAGGGACGACAACAGATGGTTAGGACAATATATAAGCTAACATGTTGCTAATATATTTTGAGAGGTGCATTTTGGATGAAAAGTTCATTTCTAATTATATATTTATACTTGAAGGTGGAAGCTATGCTTGATAAAACTATATCTGCTTTATCTGCTGTTTTTATTGGAGCTCCAGGATCAACATTCACAGAGGATATTCTTCGGTTACGCAGAGGCTGGGGAACAGCATCAGAATGTGATGAGTACCTGTGTGAGGGTGAAGTCCCAAATTTCATTGCAGGAGATGAATAAAGGTGGAATGTGTATGTTCATTATATACGCACATCAGTTATAGTGCTTAGTAAAAGTTACATTGTAACATATGATGAAGAACATTAGAAATAGGACCTGACTTATTTTGGTGATTCATTTTTTTATTCAATTAGAAGTTTGCACATTTATAATAGCACTGCAAATCTTGATCATATGCAGCGCGCTTTGCTCTCTGATACAAGTATTGTGAGATTTTAGGTATTTAAACTTTGTCATGGACTTGAAAGAAAGAAAAAAACTTGCTACATGCAAGAGTGTAGACAATTGGCTAAGGTGTGTTTGATTCATAATAGGCTGTAGTAGCCGCATGGTATGGTATCTGTATGTGAATGTTCAGATCAAAGACACAGGGGGGATACAGCTAAGCATACCCATTCATAGCATGAACTTTAGTGTTGGAACCGCTCCATCTCAGTGACTTGAATTGGCAGGCAGTGATAGTGAGGCCATGCCAAAATCAAATCCACGGCACACCACCGCGGTTCCAACTTTTTTAATTAAGTTTACATATTTTACCCTTGTATAAAATACACAATCTACTAATTTTTACACCTCAAAAATATACACTTCTGCTCCTCTTTCTAATCTTCAAAAATCAAAATGGATCCGAACGACCCATTTGCAATGGGCACAAAGTATCGCATGTGGTTGGGTAATTAAAAAGGAATGTTGCTTTTATATTTATCTTTTTGCTTAAACTAGTTAAAGAGAAAAAGGAAATTTTTAAAAGTTTGTGAAAGGTACAGTGGTATGATGATAGATGAAACCACTAAAGTAGCTGAAAGAAGAATTGTAGTATGCTGATGTGGTGGATTGTGATGTACTGTGACGTGATGAACCAGTCTAAGGAATTGGTGACTGTTTTGGTTGTTTAGCATCTCTTCAACTATAGCAACACTGGTAGTGGTTCTTGTGTCTCCATGTTAGATTCTTCGTTAACTCGGCGTTTAGTTTTCTTCTTACTTAAAGAGCAACCGCATCAAGAAACAATAAAACGTGTAGAAACATTAAAAATACTTATTGTGATCAACTCACAAGCAAGTTTCAAGCTGTACATTAATTACTCCTGAATTAGGTTAACTAGGTTTCGTAATTATAATGTTTATTCTAAAATCTACAATTTCTTCAACTCGGTCCTATAACTCGGAATCGGTCAACCTCGGTCAAAATCGGGGAGTACTCGGAGCTAGGTGGCCCAAATCGGACCTACTCGGAGTTAGGCGGTAGGCGGCCCAACTCGGATTTTCACTGTTTTTCGTCCGTTTCCTCTTATTTTTCATCGATTTTTGTTGAATTTTTGTTGTTTTTTCTTGTAAATACATTAGAAGACGACTACTAAATGGTTACTATGTCCATAATATCATAGAATAAATATTATTTTTTAAATTATTTTCATATTTGAAACATGTATTCTTCCAATTTATATTGATATTCACATACATTCTTATAAATATTAATAAACTTACGATATTCGATATATGTATAATTTCTTACAATTAAATTTCTTTGTAATTTATTATGTCCAAGTACTTCCCGCCTAGAACGAGTACTCGCAACTCTCCAGTCGACCGACCTGGCAGTGCCTAACGACTTTTACACCATTGCCTTAAAGTATTATATAAATCAAACATTGGATTATTTGAACTTTCGGCATTTGCCGCATGCCTTAAAGCGTCATGAAATTGTGATGTTTCCCCGTATTTTAATATATAAACTTGATATATATGTTTTAATTGTTTGTTAAAAGTAACTTTTAAAGTTTTACTATACATTTGGTTACCAACTTCTAAATCCAAATTAAAGTAATTTTTTCAAGTAAAGTTTCAACCCCTGACAAATTTAAACAAGGGTTTAAAGCAGCGGCACATGTAATAACGGGAGACATTTCTTTAAAATACTTTATAAGTTTTTCTTTCATTGGGGGTATCATATCATAATAAGGTCTACCCCTACACGACATTTCATTTAATTTTAAAGTCATTAAATAAATTTGGTGAAATACTAACGGACTCATTGGATAATAAACTCCAGAAAGACACGTAGTTGCGTTTTTAAAATTTTGAAGCATTTTTGTTACTTCTTCGATAATGGCTCAACCCGATGGATGGTAAGCATTTACCTTTCCCCGACTTACCAAACTATTATGAAAGGCTATTAAAATTTTTTTTGTTCAATAGCATTTTCAAACATTTACAAGTGGAATTTTATCATGTTGGTACGTCTCAATTCGGGCCTAAACATTTGGTATTTGCGTCTTTACAAAACTTGTGATATTTAGTATATATTTGGTTATTACTAAAAATATCAGGTAACATTATTTTAAAACAATATTTAACTGTTTCAATCGTTTTTAAACCGTTTTGAACGGCTAAGTTTATGATGTGCGCAACACATCGACTATGAAAAAATACACCCTCACACATTGGTTTATATTTTAATTTCAAATGATCTATCGCAAGAGTGTTATTTGACTCATTATCAAAAGATATAGAATATATTTTTTCAAAGTTTTAACGCTTTACAATATTTATTTGAAATATGGTTTTTCAACGTTGTGTTTGCATCTTTTTTGAAAAACTTATGACAAAACTTGCAACGAGACTTGTTTAGACCACTAGCCATTTGACATAAATCGTAATTGCACCATACTTCGGGATTCCTATTCGTAGGAAAGATTGCTACCACCACGTTGTTTGAAAACGCTTCACAACCAACGGATGATTGAGTACTTGATGAAACCATTTGAGAGATTTTTTAAGAGAGTTTAAAACGAAAGTATTTGTGAGAGTGTTTTTGAGATTTTTGAGAGTAGAGAGTGTTATAAGTTGTTGTGATTCAACCAAAACATCAAATATATATATATATACTAACCTAGTGGGGGTATAATGGTAAAAAAATCAAAAAAACGGTCATAAAATGGTACAAACAGCTATATTGCCGTTACCCAACGGTAACCGGTTTGAAAACCGGGTTGAAAATCGGTTTGAAAACCGGTTTGGAACCGGTTCGGAACCGGTTCGGTATGAAAAACCAGTTTTAATTTTGAAAATGGAAAGTCGGGAGGAACCGGTGGGTTGAGTCGGTTTCGAACCGGTTTCGGGTTTTCCGGCCGGTTTTTTTGCCCCCTCTACGCAGAGGTATGTGACGCATTTGCCTTTTCCAGATGTTACACTTAGTTGAACCTTTTCAAGGCAAGATCAGTGATTCTGATCGGTATATTTTTATTTTGAAGTGAATTCATGCAAACACAAATATTTTGAAAAAAAAAAAGAATTTTTTTTTTGAATTCTGAAAATATGAAACCCTGTTTTAGTAGTTTGGGTCATGGTACCAATCTCAGTCTTCACAAAGTAAATATCTTGAAAAGAAATTGAACTAGAACCGGTTGTATTTCAAGGTTTAATTAACAAAAACATCTTGAAAATAAAAGGCAGACATTGTTATACTTTGTACATGTGAATAATATTCGTCCAAAGTAAGTAAGCAATGGTATAAACAAATTCGAAATTCCGCAACACGTTTTCTTTTCTTTTGTATTTTACAACAATCAAATCAAAAGCAACAACACCGCAAATATAAATACAAGAATAAACTTCAGTTCCTGAAATAAAGGGTCACTCCTCAGGGCGCACGTCATTCCCAACTGTTCTCTTGCTCATGTTTGTCCTCTGCACAAGTCTAACCAATGCCTCCACCACTTCTGACATGGGTGGCCGGAACTCAGGCTCGGGCTGACATCAACAACAAATACTAAGTATACATAAGATGATGATGATGATGATGATGATGAGGAGTAAGATGCATGCAAATATGTATAAGGGATACCTGTACGCATAGAGCAATTACATCTGCAAAGCGAGAGAGAGATTTAACTGGATAGAGTCCTTTCAATGCAGGATCAACCATCTTGGCAAGGGCATCAATGTCATGAAGCTGAGGTGTTGCCCAGCGCACCAAAGACTGCTCAGATCTTGTCCTGGAGCTGTCCATCCAAATCAAGATCAATATTAGAATTCAGAAAACCCACAACTGACCTGTCTCGTAATAAAATTACCTATCAAATGGTTTTCGTCCGGTCAGCAGTTCCAACATGGTGACACCAAAACCATACACATCACTTTTTATCGTGTAATGACCAGACATGGAAACCTCTGGGGCACTGGTGTCCACTTCCTGCAACAGTTTTATTTTAAATTATTTTATATTTTATAGAAAGATAACATATATTCTTAACCCCAAGGGGTAACTTGTTCTAAGATATCCAATTCCAAACACTACCTGATCTGCATCTGGAACAAGGCTTGCTAAACCACAGTCAGAAAGGCGTGGATTCAGCTCTGAGTCCAGCAAAATATTGGCGGATTTTATACTTTTATGAATTACGGAAGGTGAGCATCCTTCATGTAGATATCTGTTGGAGGACAAAATTAGACTTTAAAAACGAAAAGAAAACAAAAATGATGGACAGAGACCAGCAACTTACTCCAATGCTCGTGCTGCCCCTAAAGCAATCTTCACACGGTTATTCCATGTCAATGGCTTGCTGCTGTATTCATCTGATAGGTGCAGGAAATCATAGAGCGAACCATTTTTAAGGAACTCAAATACTAGTAGGTGCTGCCCATGCTCACAGCAATACCCAACAAGTTCCGTCACATTTGGATGTCGTAACCTTGATATGTCTGAAACTATATCAATGAAATTTTCTGACAAATTACCACCCACAGCTAGAGCTGATGGATTTATTTTCTTTATTGCAACAACCTACAAATACAATATCATGCACAATGAGAAATTGAACAATAATGGGGAGGAGGGGGGATACCAATATATTATACCTTTCCGTCTTCAAACTGAGCACGGAAAACACGACCAGTGGACCCCTCACCAATAAGGTTATCGGCACTGAAGCTATCTGTAGCCATTTGAAGATCTGCTATGGAATATGATACGACATTTGTTGGGGCTACACTTATTTTCCTGGGAACCACAGGTTTTGCTGAGAATTTATCATCATCTTCATCAAATGATTTATGGCGTTCCATGGGTGGGGGTTTAAGATTTATTGCAGATGGAAGTTCAAATGCTTTTGTGGTTTCCTTGGAGGAAGCTTGAACAGACTTCGGTTCTGCGTAAGTTTTTTTTTTTTTTTTTTTTTTTTTTTAAAAAATCCCATAAAATAGTAACATCGAAAGGAATTTCATAAAACATTCGTGTATGTTTGACATTTTGTACCTTGAATTCCATGTGGCTGTGAGGCAAGAGAAGCAAAAGGTTGGTTCTCCATTTTTTCAATGTCTGTATGTGATTTTCTGGATCTTTTCTTTAACAAAAAGAAAGCAATGACAGCACCAACCACCAAAATTGATATAACAATTCCTGCTATAGCTCCACCATTGACCCCAGATTTCTTGCCAGCATCATTAGAATTATTAGTAGATGGGCTTCTCGGTTGACGGTTTCGTCCAGCTGCTGGTGTACCAGGTGGAGGCGGGGGTGCGGTTCCTGAGTTCCATGAATTACCATCCTTTCTGCCACGCAAATTATTGACTTAACATTACATTACATTACATCACATTATATGATATATATATATATATATATAGCTTTTGAAACCTCAGATGCTTACTGTAGATTTATGTTTTTTAACTGGCTAGGAACCCAGCCACTGAATTTGTTATTGGCAACATTCCTGTAAAAATGGAATGTGTTAGTATCCAAGCAATTAATATGTTTGGAGAAACCAGATAATTCAGTTGCAATGCAATCTCACAGGTTTTTAAGGGGAAGATCAGCAAGGACATCAATTGTTCCTGTAAACTGGTTGCTTTGCAAATACCTGCATCGAAACAAGGATCGAGGCCAAATATGAATTATTTCTATTACTAGATAGTTAAAAGCTAATATACAAAAAGTTGGCCCAGCCTGATTGTATATGGAATACGGAAAATAGGTGGATCTTTTATTTTAACTTACATATCAGTTGCACTGGACAGCGAGCTGAAGCTCTCAGGAAGATTGCCCGTCAAAGAATTGAAAGACAGATCCCTGAACCATAAAAAATAAAAAAATAAAAAAATGAAAAAAACAAACATTAATGAATATCCTATGCTCTTTCATCTGACATAAACTAGAAGAGGTTAAAAGTCCCTGGATGTGGAAGTTTTTACAATGTGGATAGAGATGAAAGTTTTCCAAACATGTCTTGCAATTCACCGTTGAGTTGATTGCGTGCAACATTTCTGGTCGGAAAACGAAGGACAAAAGTTAATATGATGGAATTGAGGCCAAGGTAAGCTAATTGAAATTTGAAAGTCCACTTGCAAGTATTTTAGAGATGTCATCAGTGATATGGAATACGGAAGGTTGCCACTGAAACCACATCCGGCAAAATTTCTGCGTTACAAGATATGACATATATGTGAGGTGATGGAAATAAACAAGATAATCAAGAGCAATGCATGCGTACAATCTTTGCAAGTTTGGAGGAAGGTTGTAAGGTATCTGATTGCCAAGATTGTTGTTGCTCATATCACTGCGCTTATAAAACAGTATTTGTTAATGTAGGTAAAAAGAAAAAAAGAAAAGAAAAGATGGGAGTGTTACAGGTTGGTTAATGATGTCAAGCTAGTAAGCTGGTAGCCCATGTTACCAGAGAGCCCAAGACCAGATAAGTTGCTGAAAGAAAGAAAGAAAGAAAGAAATAATTGAGATAAGATCAGATTAGATTTGCATATAAGGTAATTGAGATGGATGGATGCAAATGAAGTAGCATACATTTCTGTGACTCTTGAACCTGAACACTTGACGCCTTTCCAGTTGTCGCCACAGGGATCCCCACCGGTAGAGGTCCATTTGGTCAACTGGCCAGGGGAATTCAGACTTTGAAACATCACCCTGAGAGCAGAGGCTGCAAAAATACAAACATACATACATACATAGATACATACATACATACACACATACATACATACATACATACATACAGATGAAATAAGAATCAGATGGTATGGTATGGTATATTGGAATGGAAGATCTGATAATTGAGAAATGTAAAAAGAAAGAAAGCAATAGACTAAATTTGATGGGAAGAATTAACAACCATGGGATGGATCTGTGTCGGCATGGATCGAGGTCGGAGCCAAGACCACAAAGATGAAGAGCAACAGCACCACCATCTCTCTGTCTCTCTCTCTCACACACTCTCTGCCTTCTTCCTCTTCCTCTCACAAGACAGCCAAGATGAAAAGAAAAAATTAAATTAAAAAAAATGGAAAAAGATGGACAAAATTGAAATGTATGTATGGTGTTCAGCTCATTCTTGGGAAAAGCTGGCAGCCACGATCTTCCGCAAGAATCCAAAGCAACATAAACAAATATACTCCCCTCCGCTTCTTTATTATTATTATTATTATTATTATTACTTCATAATAATTAATTACTAATTAATTAATTATATACACCCACCGCCCTTCAATTTACCAGCATCGCTCTCTTAATTGTCAACTTGTATCTGTGTGTGTCAATCGTCTGAAGGTTATGTTTTGAAGATTATGCTTTTAATTTTAACGAATACTTATGTTATTAACTAATTAGCTGTTAAAAATAAAAATAAAAGTAAAAAGAATTACTGATGCTTACGGTGATGGATACGTTTACTAATATAAAAGCATATATAAATAAAATAATCAAAGTAGGAGGAATATCATATCATCTACAGACATGAATGAATAAGAAATTGTTGATTATAAAACCAAGAAATTGAATATCATCTCTCTATTAACATGATACAGATTATTTCTAAATAAATACGCATTAGTGCTCATGCTTGTTTCGGCCTCCTTGGATTTTTAGATGTAGCCTTATCGACCGAAACCAAATAACTAACTTTTAATCGATTTCAGGTTTATTTGGCCGGGTTAAGCGGTAGTGGCGGAGCTTGAACATTCCCGTACGAGGTACATGACAAAATTAATTTTTTTTAAGGAGGGGAGAAACTCAATATTTATAAAAATGTATGCTATCGGGACAAAAATTTACACTAACTCACTAAAATGTAACACCATCAATGAAAAAAAGGAGTATTTGACAAATGAATCAACCACGAAAAAAAAGAGTATTTGACAAATGAAAAAAAGAAGTATAAAAAGGGTTAAGCCATAGTTGGAAAATATAATCAACCACGAAACTCACATGTTATGCGAACATATGCTTAACATAATCCTATGTTAACAAAGGCGTAAGACGCTAACATCTCGCCAGTATTTTGTATGGAGTATTTGACAAATGAAATAATGATCCCCACACCATACCGACGCTTCCTTTTTTTTCTTTATAATTCAACATTTCCGTTGCTTTGCTTTCTCTAGTAACATAAAATTCCATCATTGTTCCTTTCATCCCTTCCCATGTAATAAATCAATCAATTTTCATACCAAACAAAATCACATTGATGTTCTGTTTTTTATTGCTGCATTTCTTATTTTCATTCAATTTTATTAGTTGTTTTTTTGTGTTTTTTTGTGTTTTTTTGCACATGATTTTAAAGTTATAAAAGGTTATTACTTTTATCCAAAAACATTATCCTTTAATTTAAAATGTTAAATTCATTATATAAAAACATAATTATGTAATTTTATAATTTATAAAAATAATGACAATAATAACACAAAATGATCTAAAACCTAAACTATAATAATAAATGCATATAACAAATGATGCAAAATATCTAACAAAATAAACGTATGTGACACAACAAGATAATTTATTTGACACATTGACGAAAATACCCTCCTTTTTAAAACAATAGAAAGACACGTGTCAAGTCCATTATACTTCTTACACTTTTTAGCTTAAATATCATTTTTACTATAACTCACCCTAAAATCATAAGGATCTATTACTATTTTGGATATTACATGTCATTAGCCATTATAAATAAAAAAATTAAGAAACTTTAAATGATAAATAATAAAAATAATATTTTATAATATTATATATTAAAATAAGATATGATTATAATCTTGCAATTTAGTATGTTTTAATAATTTCTTAAAATAAGAATATTTATATTTTGGATATTTTAATATTTAGGTTACTTATTTATAATCACTTTCATTTAATATGAGAGAGAAATGGAAAATAAAAACTAAGATTTCATTAAAAGTTGTCACTGTGTCCTCACAAAATCTATTTTTTATTATATAGTATAGATTATTTTTTACTCACACTCACATAAATCTCTAAAACCATCAAGGAATAATACTTATAAGTATAATTAATTTCCGCATAATGTAAATCTTGCTAATTTGATTTTAAACTAAATTTTGATAACTTCCGGTTGAATTAAAGCTAGCTAGTTTTTCCTATCATAATCGGTGGTTAGGGCATATTTGACGATTGATTGCCTAACCCCAGCCACATCTCGATTTATATACATGCATGTCAATACGTTTAGATCTAAACTACATAATAAGTTTTTGACATTTGACCGTGTGGTGTGACTTAAAATGTAAACGATAGAATACCAAACACATATGACTTCACCAAAGTATCTTATTGATATTCAACCTATCATTTTTCATAATTCTAATGTTACTTAAATAAGATTTGGACTTAATCGAAGTTGCCTCCCTTCCCATCAATTTTGAACAGTATAATTATAGCTGGAGCATCAAGGACTTTGATTATATTATTCATCATGACGGAATTAAGCTTTGAAATATAATGAACATGGTATTGTTTATTTTGTAGGTGTACCAAACAGCTAGAAATGTGGCTGGGGTTAATTGATTTTGAAATCAACTTTGATGGTCATAATATAAGTTTCTAGATTTGTATTTAATGGATATATCTTTTTAACAACAGAAAGTGAACCAGTATGACGTTTCAGTTGACTAACATGATTGCCGAAACATTTGTTTAGTTATATCAAAAGAAGATCTTTAGCAAAAACTTCATTTGTAATAACTGATAAAAAATAACTAATCAATTGATGCTAATGGCTTAGTTCATGATCAAGTTGCCACTTATATTAATTTCCACATTCAACATATCATCGATTCCTATTGGTTATGCAATATATTATCAATCATATAAATGCGTAACAACTTTTAATTGCGAACAATCATCAGCTTGATTTCTGTCAGGAGCTTTGCGCCATGAATCTCGCCAATGTAGCAATATTGTAAAATTTGACTCTTTTCGAAAATATAAACCTGAAACCATTTGAGTCAATTTTATAAATTAAAAATTATTATTTAGTCATTTTATTTATATTGGTATTCTAAATATAATAAATGTGTCATTTATTCAATTTAATATAATTTGATAAATTATAAAATATATTTTAGTAAATTTGATAAGATTTCATTTATAATTACTCGTTTTAAATTAATAACTAAATTAATTAATTAATTTAAAAAGTTTGCCAAGTAGTTTGTAAATTTCTATAAGTTAATTGTTTATAAATTAATAAATGTAAAGTTTTATAAAGTTTGTGTTAAAAAGGTAATTTTAGAAATTTGATTTTAAAAGTTTCATACATGAAACATTAACTTTTTAAAACCCAGGGACTAAACCGTGGTTTTTTTAACCCAAACACCCTACCCGTAATTCCGGCCACACTCCTCCGGTGACCCAAAATCAACAAAATCAATCATTCACAAACCAGATTCGAAGTTAAGACTCATTCCAATTCAAAATCATCTTCTGTTATTGATGTTCTATATCAAATCCAAACCCCATTCAAACCTTGAAACTGTTTTGACACAATTATTAATCATTTAATCAATTTAGTCGACTAGAAACACTTAATTGATCATTGTGAATTCAACTCCATCTGTAATTACATTCAAATCAGGAGATAATACTCAAATCATACTTGAAACATCTGAATTAAACCCATAACTCATTTGACATTAAACCGACCAAAATAATAGTATATAATTGAGGGGAACCATCAATTCGGTTCATTTGAACTTTCTATAAGATCATTCCATCTGCAAAACACCCACACACCACAAATCAATCATTATCTACATCTCAACCCTATAACCTATTTGTTCATCACCTTCCATTTGATTTTAATTGAAATCAATAATGGGCTATTGTTTATTAACATTAGAGGAAGCTACACAGTCAAATAATTAGATTATGATCAACACAATCATCTCGAACCGATTTCTATCTATTGCGACTGTTTTACCTCTAAATCATCATCAATTCGAGTTCCAAATCAAGTAATTAACACACAATCATGTTCGTACTATCATCATATTCAAAATCCCTCTCATCAATTTTATTATCATAATCAACTTGAGGTACGATTTGTATCAAATTGTATTATAGGGATTTGGGGGAATTACTTATCTACTATTTTTATAAAGTTAAATCTGATTTCAAACAGATTATGTGTCGCTAACCCATGGGTTAAAACATTGTCATTATGCGAAGAACCCTAGGTTCGAATCCAGTCGCCCTTTTTATTTTAATTCATCATTTTTACCATATCAAAATTCTTGAAAATTTTAAATTACTTTTCAATAATCATATTAAATTATTTTAAATTAAACATTAATTGTTTCGAATCATTATATATTAACTAGGGTGTGAACTCGTGCTTTGTCGCAGGTTGTTAAATTTTATAACACTTAATTTTGATTATTTGTACATTAGTATTCAATTCGTAGTTATGGATAAAAATTATATTGACAACTCTTTTTGTAATCAAAAGTCATCTCGAAACGTTGATATAATTTAGCACATCATAACGACAGATTCAGATTTTATAAAGTATCATATTTTTATGATTATAAGATAAAAATGATATAAGATTCAGAAACTTGAAGTAGTTTTGAGAGCTTGTATATTTTTAGTTTGATAACTTGTATATTATTAAATATTATTACTTATAACTAAATTTGTTTTTATTTTGTAAATAACTATTATAATTACTTTAAATATTATTATTATTATTATTCATTTCAAAGAATTCACATGGATTAAAATAATTAAATAAAAATCCATTATAATATTACCATACTAACTCTATATTGTCTTGAGGTCAAGATAAAATTATTATTTTGACATCATCAAATGTTTTATAAATAGTATAAATAATATAAATATTCATTATTGCTTTCAATGTGTTATGTATAATGAATTGGCTCGCATGATGCACGAGTGCTACTAAGTCTCTTTTCCGACCAACCTTAAATGCTGATTATATTATTATTGTTATAACTATGTAAATATTTGGTAAATAGTATTTAGCTAATATTATTATTTTTATTATTAGAACTATGTAAATATTTGGTCAATAGTTTTAGTTAATTAGTAAAAATATAAATATAATGTTAATTTAAATTATTATAAATAAAGTAATACTTAATATAGTGAATTAATCATATGTATTAACTCGTGTATTAATTAGAATAAGTTTATTAAATAATGACAATTTAGAAACAATTGCATAAAACACTAGTACCATATGTTTAAATAGTTGTTATAGACGTCTTACGAAAAATAGAAAATTACCAATCTAATCATGGGTTTTGTATTATATAGTAGTAAATATATCTTACAAATCTATTAAATAATTATTTATTCAATAAAATATCTTGACTAAGTTTTAAATAATTAATTATTTCCATTTTCACACTTTAATATTCAAACACTATTTAATTAATTATTATTAATTAAATATTTGAGTAATATTTAATAATTCCATTTCAGTAATTAACCATTATCATTTTCCATTTCAATCATTCAATCAATTTATTTTATTTAATTAATTTTACGTATAAATTAAAACAACTTATAAATCTTTTGGATAAACCATTACTCAAACAGGGATACGAGACATCATGGCATGAGAAGAGTCTGAAATCCCATGTTTGAATGAGGCCTTGAGTATAAGTTTGGGAGCAGCTAGCACTAAGTTTCTTTTGACAACGAAAAACAACGTCTAGAATGTATATATTAACTAGATAATTGCTAAACGTGTGATAAAGAATACAACTAATTTTTATATTCTGATTACTTTAGTATAAACTGCAAACAACTTAACTAAATATCGATCATTCGTGCAATGCGCGATAAAGAATACAAATAGTTTTTTTATACGTTGGTTACTTTATAAGTTTATTTGATTTTTACTTATATAAAGACTTTTATTTGACACTTATATTCATTTATGACAGTATTAAACATACTCATTTACCCAAGTATATACCAGAAACTATTTTATTTTTAATGTACCCTACTTAATAATTATATTATATATAATTATATCTTTTTATTTTGTTTACTTAATATCTTTTAACTTAATAATTATGTGTTAATATAAGCTACAAAGTTCATTATCATTTGCACTATATGGTATCTTATAAAATTATTATAGAATTTGTAAAGTTAAATAGTAGTAGTGAACATAAACAAAAATTATTAAGGATTAACCAAAAATATTGTTTATTACCTGTATGCAAATATAGCTTTATATCCTAATTTCAATAGATACCCTACGTGTAATTTTTATAACTTTAATGGGTATACCCGATACCTGACGGGTAAATACCTGATACATACCCAACAGGTTTTGAGACGGGTATGACACACACTTTTTTGATAGAGTAGGGGTTCGGAATCACCCATACCCATCTCATTGATATCCCTAGTTTTAAGTTAGAGCTCTACGAAGGCAGGTTACATTAAAAGGCCTCGCTTTGAATATGCAATTGAGCTCAAGCTGGTCTCAAATCTCAAATTCATATTCTGGCTTTTAGTTATTTGAAAAATAAGTGCTCAAAGTTGATGTTTTTAATTGTTTTTACGTAATAATAATTGGTCAATCAGTTTCTCTTGTAAAAACCAGGTATGTATGGTGGTGTGTGTGCTATATTGATTTAAAAAAAAAAGAAGCAATGCCTTTCACCAAGAGAAAGAAACTACAAATGCCAAACATCAATCATTGTTCTCCACTATGAAGCTACTTTTTTGTAAGTTGGATCAGGTATGTATGTTGGTGATGAGGTATGTTAATAGCCTTTGATTTTGGTAATATTGGGTATGTGGTGTGGTGTAATGGGAAAGGGTCCCTCCATTAAGAGTCAAGTCAAAAGGTGAATAGAGTTTTGTTGACTGTGTGTAGCCTTTTCTTTTCTTTACTTTGGACGTATGTATTTTGATAAGGGACGTATGTATTTTGAAATTCACATATATTTTGTGAATAAATACTTAGATATAAACTTTCAATGGCCGGACCTCTAATCTAACAACAATAGTGAGAACCAAACCAAAAATGTCACATATTTAGCAAGCGCAAAAAAGTACGGTTCTGTGAGTTGAGGGTAAAGGTTGTTAAAGTTGTTGAGCAGACTGAAAAATAATAATGAGGTTTGCCGTTTATGGAGTTATATTTTGATATGTTTTTAACTCAACCTAAAAGCAGACATTTATTTGTGAAACAGATGGTGTTTGGTAAATGTGGGCATGTGAAAAGGAAAGAATGAAGCAGGAGGGATGAAGTCTTATTTTAAAAGTTGGAGTGTGAGATGATTTCTTGATTTAGTTTTATTATGTTATAATAATAATATAATATATTTATTGAGAAAGCGGAGCAGAAGGCAGGGTTGGTTTCTTTGTTTATATATAGGGCAATTTATATATATATATATATTGTTATGAAAACACATCAATTGATCAACTAAAGATTGAATGAATCTTATTAAGAATACAACGAATTTGAACTACAACAGATTTCGGAAGAAATCAAACTTTGGAAGAAATTTACTCTGCTCACTGTTCTTCCTAACTACCGATTAACTACCTTTTAAACTATTAGACAAC
>BJCM01241365.1:0-13340 GCA_018326385.1 Flaveria bidentis | reverse complement strand
TATACATATACATATACATATACATATACATATACATATACATATACATATACATATACATATACATATACATATACATATACATACACATACACATACACATACACATACACATACACATATACATATACATACACATACACATATACATATACATATACATATACATACACATATACATATACATATATACACATACATATACATACACATACATATACATACACATACACATACATACACATACACATACATACACATACACATACATACACATACACATACATATACATACACATACATATACATACACATACATACATATACATACATATACATACATAGACATACATATACATACATAGACATATACATATATACATATACATATATACACACACACATATATATATATATATATACATATATACATATATAGGGGAGGGTTCAATTGAGAACCATTTTTTTTGTGAGAACTCTAGGAACCAATCTCGGCCACTCATTTTTTATCACATGCAAATCACATGACATTTCCCCATTTTTTTTAAACGTTCGTAACTTTTTTTCAGGACATCATTTTTTCAAAAAAAATTCACCATA
This sequence comes from Flaveria bidentis, assembly GCA_018326385.1. Lineage (NCBI taxonomy): Eukaryota > Viridiplantae > Streptophyta > Magnoliopsida > Asterales > Asteraceae > Flaveria > Flaveria bidentis. The sequence goes on along the minus strand of BJCM01241365.1, from coordinate 12,740 downwards.
AAATTCAGTATTTTTTTATCTTTCTAACGCTTACTATATTGATATACTTTTCTAAAACAAATCGTACATCCGTTGTTTACATATGTGTAAATCTAGTTATACACATGTGTAGTACTGGATTTACACATGTGTAAATCTGATATTACACATGTGTAAAACGAATTTCGTTAAAAAAAACGGAAATTTTTTTATTTTTTTTTAAATTTTTTTATATTTTTTTATGAAAGAGGGAAAGTTGGAGAACATTTTTGTGTTTTTATTTTTTTTATTTTTATGTTATTTTTTTATTTATAATTTTTTTAAATATGTTTTTGTTAATTACAATTTTGTCATTGAGAACTAGTGGTTGAGATTGGTTTCTAAAGTTCTCACAAAAAAGCTAGTTCTCATTTGATCCCTCCTCTACATATATATATATATATATACACATACATATATATATATATATACACACACATATATATACATACATATATATACACACACATATATATATATATACACACACATATATATATACATACATATATATATATACACACACATATATATACATACATATATATATATATACACACACATATATATATACATACATATATATATACACACACACATATATATACATACATATATATATATATATACACACACATATATATACATACATATATATATATACACACACACATATATATACATACATATATATATATATATACACACATATATACATACATATATATATATATACACACACATATATACATATATATATATATATATATACACACACATATATACATATATATATATACACACATATATACATTTATATATATACACACACATATATACATATATATATACACACATATATATATACACACACTTAGTTTTGTTGTTAATTCGGAGAGTCTTTTTATCTCATGAAACAGACCAGACGTTAGTTTGCGTTATCTTGATCTCCACATGGGATAGAGGATAATTTGTTGTTAATTCGGTTTATGCAAATGAGATAGTAGATTTGTTTGTTGAAGAGAAAAAAATCATTTTGATTTAAGAATTTGGAGAGGGTACGATGAAATTTGAGGTGGTAACAAATAGTCAACCCTCTTTTTAATTATTTAGAGACTAGATTGTATTTGTAGACTTGTTTATGCAAGTTATTAATTCAATCTTTAAAAAATCTAATTACACTTGTACGTGTACTTTATTTTTAACATTTGGTCACATATTTGATTAGTGACATTGTTTTTTCTCTTACCCTTATCATCAGTATATCTTATTGGAGACAATATATATTTAGATTGTAAACAACTTTTTTTGGGGAAAATTTATGAATGATGTTTCTTTGTAAAATATCTGTATGTGAATTACATGTGACATTTTTAAATATCACAACTTCTGGCATGTTATGTATAATTAGTGGTTGTTCGGATTTTTATTTAATTTAGGAGGATGTAGTGTCAAAATTGAGATCTTTACGTGGCAAGAACAGATATATTATATTTTTGTTATTAAAATTCTTCTTTTTAGCGCTATTGACCATGTTATTTCTATAAATTTTTCCGTCTTTCTTAAACAATCGACTTTATATATATATATATGTTGTTTTCTTATATCATTTTCAACCTTGATTGTCAATATATGCGCAAACCTTTACTCCATAAATTAACATAAAGTATAGAAAAAAGTAATAATACGTCTCTCAAATGTATAATAAAGAGAGGTTATCTACGTGTCATGATAAGGTGTCGTTTTAAGTATCTTTCGGTGTTTATGAGTCTCCTAATTCATTATTTTACCATTAAGATAGTGTTTATGATAGTATTAGTGAATAAACTAATCACCCATACTCTTCCTAGTCACTCTTTTGTTATTGTTTTCTAAGTTGGACGGCTATGCATGCTTATTTTATTATTTGGATACAAAAAGTCGTTAATTTTAAAGCCCCACTTGTAACTTACCCCAACAAAAAAGTGGATTTTATCTCTCTTTTATATCAATCTGTGGGTATGAGACTTTACTTCACAAAATGGTATTGGAGTACGAAGTTTGTATGTTTAAGTTAATGGTTAATATATGGTTGCTTAAGTAAGAATTAAAGTAAGTTTGAGGAATATGTTTAGGGGACATACTAATCATACTTAGTTTGGAGCGCTTTTTGGTCATTTAAGTTTAGATTCGTTGTTTTCTAGAATGGTCTCACATATAAAGATTTTTTTTTTTCATATAATAAAACATCTTAGAAACATGTGTTTTGAATATACCAATCATGTTTGAATTTTGAACCCATTTATAAAACTAAAAAGGTTGGCAAACTAAGAGGTAAAGCAAGTACGACAATTCACTCTAATTTGAGTCTTAATGTTTGAATCAAGAAATGATTATGTGTGGATGTGACTTTAAGTGGAAGATTTTTTCTTCATCATTTCTACATAAAAACACTTTTTTCTAATCAAGTTTAGACTATTTTATAGAACTTTAGCTTGGTTTATATTAGATTTAATTTAAATACTGTGTGAAAATACATCATTTTTAGATTATCAAAATCTTAATTTTTAACTTAAAACACATATAGCTATTTATATGTTCATCTCTAGTTGATATATAGTGTTATATATATGATATGAAGATATAAAAAATTATATTTGATATGTTCATTTTTTATGATCCAAACTACTAAAAACATTTCATATTCTAGACTCCATACCTCATGTATCAATAAATGAAGTGAGTTGTGAGCTTCATTGTAATTAAAATCCAAACACTTATTTATAAAGTTGTTATGATTAAGGGTGCTAAACAGGGTCGTGTTTTAAGGTTGCGGGGTCCTACCCAAACCCAAATAAAAAAACTTACACAAACCCAAACACAGCCTGAACTTGAAAATTATTACAGAAGTATCAACCCGAACATGACTCGGAAACTTACGAGTTGATATGAACATGACCTGATTGATCCGAATTTTTTAAATTTAAAATTTTTAGTTGTTAAATCTTATGCCAATTTCTATTTTTAGTTAATATAAAACATTTATATTTTAGTTGTTAAATCTTATGCTAATTTCTATTTTTAGTTCTTAAATTTGAAATAAAACACATAACAAAGTTATTTTATGACACAAAATATATAAAATAAATTAAATAAATAAACGTCATGTTAAAACTGAACCCAACCTGTTTAGCTAATCAGGTTCACAGGTTCCACCAGAACCTAAACTAAACCCATTAATAATAAACCCAAACCTATAAATTTTGTGTTAGGTTCATGTCATGTTTTCAGGTCGTGTCACAAATTCACACCCATGGTTATGATGATCACTACCGATGCTTTTATCCATGTATCAGTCATCCTTAACAAGATTAGATAGAACTATAGAAGTTATGCATGTAATATCTACCTAGATTAGAGATATGAACGGTAGTTTCTACCAAGATTATGGGTAACTTGTAAAGATTTTCTATCTTTATTCGAGATCGGAGGGTACCTGTAAAGATGATTTGGAGAGAAGCCAAAATGATCAGAGATAAAAGAGTGGCATTTTTACAAAGATGAGAAAAGTTATTCATCATATCTAACATCTTAAAGAGAAACGATACATTAAACGACTAGACAGTTCTAAAGATTTTAAAACACACATGTTTTCTCTTTTGAGAATGACTTCAAGTAAACACTCTAGATGCTCGACCTCAATCTATGAGTTAAACACGATATTATTTTTTAGATGGCATGACTGAGAATAATACTTTGAGACCGGGGACCATGAAAGGAACAAGATGACCTTAAAGTCGAGTCCGAATCCAATTTGAACAGCGTACCACAATTCTTGCATCTAGCTCACTCTTGACTCTAACATTTCACATAAATTAAATTTTGATCAAATATTTGGGGTTCCTAGTTGGCAGAACCCTCACAACAAAAGCTTAGCTAGAGGATGAACCAACAACGGATGAGTGCTCACTTTGGTTGGAGTGGCTTGTTTTCTATTATTGTTTTTGAGAGCATCTTGTTTGTGAGAGAGCTTTTTGCATTATATGAATATTGTGAGTAAATTACACATCATATATAAAGCATACGAAAGAAGTATTTTAAGATACCACAAAATTAAAAAACACTTGCTAAATTTAATGCATAGGATACAATCATTTTTGTGGGAAAAATAGTATGTATAACACTATTTGCACATTACTCCTTATAATTAGTTATATGATAATCTTACACTTACTAACATTTGCATAAAATCTTATATTATCTACCCATAAACCAAAAAGCTTAATATGTTTTAACATTTTAGCTATATCTTTTAATCTATCACATTTAAAAACGTTTTGAGACTACAACTTAACCTATGTTTATTTTTTAACGTTTTGGTGTAAACTTTTTGCTGAAAGGATTTATATTTGGGAAAATTATGAAAATATTCATTTGACTAAATCGAATTACTAAAATAACCATTCAAAAATGAAGTTTACTAAATAATTCAACCAATTCTATTGCTCCACGTGTCCATCCCTCGCTGACGTGACGAGGGATTATGGGAATCCCTCGCCCAGAATAGCGTGACAGGAAGGAATTATGGGAATCCCTCGCCCACGTGTACATCCCTCGCTGACTCAGTGAGTGATTATAGGAATCCCTCGCCCATAATTAAAAAAATAAATAAATAAATATATATATGTGTGTGTGTGTGTTTTACCAAAAAAAACACGTATTTTTAATTATTTATTGTTTTTAAAATACTTAAATATTTAGATTAATTTTATTTTCACATTTATAATACAATGTTTACCCTTAACAAAATTATTAAATCTTACATTCTTCTCAACCTTGTTATTACTTTTTTTCTTAAAATACTCATCAACACCGTTTGCAAAATGATATTTACCACCACTGTATAATATGATATTATTTGACATTTTTTTATTTGAGATAATTTTAAAAAGAAAATAACAAAAAGGTTGAGAAGAATGTAATCTTTGATAACTTTGTTAAGGGTAAATATTGTATTATATAGGTGAAAATAAAATAAAATAAGTATGTATTTAAAAACAATCAATAATTAAAAATACGGATTTTTTGGTTAAAAACATATATATATTTATTTTTTTAGTTATGGGTGAGGGATGACATTTTCGTAATTTTGGGCGAGGGATTCCCATAATCTCTCGTTGAGTCAGCGAGTGATGTACACGTGGGCGAGGGATGTACACGTGGGCGAGGGATTCCTATAATCCCTCGCTGGCACTCTTTTCTGGGCGAGTGATTCCCATAATCCCTCGTCACGTCAGCGAGGGATGAACACGTGGAGCAATAGAATTGATTGAATTATTTAATAAACTTCATTTTTGACCGGTTATTTTAGTAATTCGAATTAGTCAAATGGTTATTTTTGTAGTTTACCCTTTATATTTTGTGAGGTATAATAAGTTAATGTGTATATACAAGTCGTCATGCAGAACTCATTTATTTGGTGTTTTAAATTTTAGCTTTGAAAAAACATAATAAACTTTTGTAAAACTACTACAAAAATAACAAAATATTAAATGTCGTGTCAAATGCAAAATGTCGTCCCATCGCATTGCGCGAACACCTTTCTGTACTAACATATGAGGGTGTATGGTAAAAAACCACATTCAACGGAAATAAACAACTATAAAACAATCATTTAGTCATTTTCTAACCACTTTTTTTTAAAACCAACTGTTATAGTGTTACAGGAAACTAATTTCCAACTCAATTTTGTTGCAGTCCAAGCCCACTTTGGGTTGGACTAGAAGTATGTGATTGTGGTCATACTATTATTGATATTATTTGGATCATTTTAAGTATTAATTATAGCCCGCTAATTTACATGTAGATGGATTATCCCGGCCCACTCACCTCTATCCACTGGACCATGATGTAAGTTTTTTTTATCATAAATACTCGATCCGTTTAAAAATTAAAATGCTAGTTTTTTTTATTTTTATATGTTTTATCTAAAAGCAATTTTATTATTAAATGAGAAATGAATTTATTGCAAAGTACGTTTAAGATTTATCATCATGGCTAAAGATATGATTCGATTAGGTTTATAATCCAAAGCTAGATTTTAACCTTTAAGTAATCAATATTTATAGTTACATTCTAATATGATTGAATTATATATTAAAAATATGATAATTTTCTGTTTTTTTCTCAAACATAAATAAAAGAACAATCTTTAGGTGTGCTGTGTTTGATATTAACAAAATTAGTAAGGTATGCAATATATAGATTATAATTATATTAACTTATATGTAATAACATGTGTCTTAGCTGTATCAACAATCAAGGAGTGAATGAAAAGTGTCTCTTCCTAGATGGTTGATAGATCAAGTCTTGTAATGGATTAAGTTGTTTAGATTTAAAAGTGTGATTAAAGTGTGTGAGTTAAAGATTTAAAAAAATATATAAAAGCTTATTTTTTTAAATATTTATAACGTGATAATTAAAGTAACATATCATAAGTCGTTTTATTAAATAAATCTAAGAATTTAAAACTAAAAAACTAAAAATAAATAATAATAACTTTTAGGAGCTCCTTTTAAGGCTTGTGAGAACTCAAACCGGGTTTTGGCGCATGGCCTCAAATAGTGGAAGGTAGAAAATGAAAAATGCGAACTATGGATTTAGGGGATGTTTGATAATTTTTTAAAGATTAAATGTTGAATCATTAAAAGGTTTAAACAATTACGAGCTAGTATATCGCTTAACTATTCAAAAGCAAATGTCTAATCAATTCAGATAAGAGGTCTTAACCATTCAACATTAGACATCTTAACCATTCAGCATTTGTATAATATTTAAACATTCAGAAGCAAATGTCTGAACCATTCAAATTTTTTCTCGCGAAACAAACAGTTTGAATCATTAAATGTTAAACCATTCAGACACTAAGTTATTAAAATGCTAACAAACAATCTCTAAATCTTGTTTGCATTCTCACCTATATATATATAGTCTATAAAGACTAACAAATTAAACACAATAAAAGATTACTTTTGGTACCTATTATAATTTATACATGCATATATATATATATATATATATATATAATTTGTTAATTAAAAGTGCTTTTGTTTACCGATTAGTTTATTCTTGCTTCATAGTTCATACCTCTTGAAAAACAGGTTTGGATGTGCTGACCGTGTCTTTTCGTTATTTCAAAGAGGCAAGTCACCTCTTAGTTGAGATACTTAGTTATAGTAGTAATAATAATCGTCAATTATTATTCCTATTTAAACAAATTCTTTTAAACATATAAGGTATATCTACGCCATGCTTTGATTAATGCAGGCTTGAAATTTATTTTTTAGAATTGACAATAAAATTTTGTATTTGAGAAAATTCCGAAGGTAGTAGTTGTCAAGGCGTGTTACACCTTCTAAAATTTCCTTTTCAATCTGCATAATAGTACCTATATATCAATCGATATGCAACTCTTGTTAGAGTATTTGACTTTAAGATACATATATATCTAAAAAATGTTTTGGGATGAGATTTCTAGTATATATTTTTAATATTTGAGTAACCTATAATACGTGTAATAACATAAATGATATGTAAATTAAACTCAATACAAAAAAATCGTACATTATAAAATAGTTATAATACCATTTGTAATGGGTTGCGATAATCCTAGATGACATTCTCGTCACGTCTGTAACACCTCCCCCAAGCATCACAAGGGGTCGGTTAGGGCTTCTCGTGACCAACTTTATACGCGTGTTGCATTTGTTTTGCTTAATGCATTTTTTCCACTAATCACAACACTACACCTCGTTGTCTCTTTTTTTTAATTAAAATTAATTTCGTCACTTACTCCAGAGATATGAGATATTTTTCATCGGTAACGAATAACCAGACAAAAAAGCCATTTCTACCGACTTAAACCACATCTCCGTGGACACTCGCAGCACACAATCACTCCCACCATCCCCCACCTACCATCACAACTACTTAAACCCTCGCCGTCACTCTAACTTCACATACATCCATCTTTCCTCTTTCTCTCTGTCTATTCTCGGAGGTCTATTTTCTATTTACATCACAGGTACACACACACACACACACACACACACACACACATACATATACGTATACGCTTTCTGTATCTATTCATCCACCATTTCCATCCTCCTCCTCCTTTACGTATGAATTTACCTAGATCTAGACACTGTAGCATTTGTTTATCTGGATCTATAATGCTTCTAATAATATGATGCTTATTATGATATGATAAGGCGTACTTGTGTTGAATTTTGTTTCAACCGATCTGAATCCTGCGTTTACCTGCTTAGATTGAGATTCAGAGATTCGAATTTGTATGCGTCTGTATGCAGTTTTGAGATCGTATAACTGTTAATGTTATTTTGCGTCGTAATCGCATGGCTGAGTGTTAACAGATTAATTGAAGGAAGTTTGATGCGTGAAGGTATGTGGAATTGAGTTATAAAACCAGACCTTAGGCAATGTTTAGCTTTTCTGCTTCAAAATAGAGTGTGACGTGTGTTTTTGTTGCCTATAGAGATGCTGTTACTGGTACCTTATTGATCGTTTGACATATGAATGAATTTTGAAGAAAAAAAAGTCATACATGTCATCAGATTTACTTGATTTACATGTTTTGCTCAGAGAATTACCACTTTTTGATGATGAATCAATGAACTAATGTAGTAAATGATAAATTATACGTACCTAATAAGCGACATCCCTGCTTGATTTAGAGCATTATTGATCTGCACCAGCTGAAATAAAAGTGTAGCCCTATAGTTGGTTTTGGATTTAAGAATTAAGATTTTGTGGTTTTGAACTACTGTTGTATTCTTCAGGGTAGAAGGAAGATGGCAGCCAATTCAGCTAGTCCCCTTCCTATTGGATCGATAACCAATGGTTCCAAAGCTAGCTCACTACCACAATCAAAAGCCTATGGAATGAAATTTAACTCACGGAACCAAATGAAAGATTTCAGTGGCCTCAAGGTGGTTGCATCTGTAAACTCCAGATCATCATTCTTGGGCAAGGAAAGTACTACAGCTCTTCAACAGTCTTTCACTCGGAGAGCCCACAAACAAACATCACCAAACGCCTTTCAGGTTCAAGCTTCATTCAAGGTTGCGATTCTTGGAGCTGCTGGTGGCATTGGCCAACCGCTAGCTCTTTTGGTGAAAATGTCTCCTTTGGTTTCAGACCTCCACCTGTATGATATAGCTAATGTGAAAGGAGTAGCCGCTGATCTCAGTCACTGCAACACTCCCTCTCGAGTTCGTGATTTTACAGGAAATGATGAGTTATCCAACTGTTTAAAAGATGTAGATGTGGTTGTCATTCCTGCTGGTGTTCCAAGGAAGCCTGGTATGACCCGTGATGACCTCTTCAACATTAATGCCAGCATTGTAAAATCGTTAGTCGAAGCTGTAGCTGATAACTGCCCTGATGCTTTCATTCATATTATCAGCAACCCGGTTAACTCAACAGTACCCATTGCTGCTGAGGTGTTAAAACAGAAAGGTGTCTACAATCCCAAGAAGCTTTTTGGTGTTACCACTCTTGATGTAGTCCGAGCAAACACATTTGTTGCTCAAAAAAAGAATCTGAAACTCATTGATGTTGACGTCCCTGTTATCGGAGGCCATGCAGGAATTACCATTCTACCCTTGCTGTCAAAAACAAAACCTTCAGTCACCTTCACTGATGAAGAAGTGCAGGATCTCACTGTTAGAATCCAAAACGCTGGAACTGAGGTGGTTGAGGCAAAAGCCGGTGCAGGTTCTGCAACATTATCAATGGCATATGCTGCTGCACGATTTGTGGAGTCATCTCTTCGTGCACTTGATGGAGATAGTGACGTTTATGAGTGTTCTTTTGTGCAGTCAGAACTCACAGAACTCCCGTTCTTTGCATCAAGGATTAAGCTTGGTAAACAAGGTGTTGAGGCTGTGATCTCTTCTGATCTTCAGGGTTTGACAGAATATGAGGAAAAAGCTTTGGAAGCTCTTAAGCCTGAGCTTAAGGGAAGTATAGAGAAAGGTGTAGCCTTTGCAAATAAGCAAACAGTGACTGCTTGAAGTTGAATGTAACATAGAAGCAATCTAGTGAGTTAATAACGAAGTTGCGGCTCAATGTCAAACATTTATCACCAGTGCGTGTGCTTTTGCAGTAAGCTTTAAAACCTTGTGGTTACTAATAATATTGTAAAATTTTGTTTACCGTCTGATAAATGCCTAATCTTGGTTTGAAAAGGCGTCTGGCCTGAAAGCCCGGGCCAAAGCTTATGTTGTAACAAAGTTATGGATTGGATGCAATTTAAGGTTCTCAAACTATGGTAAACATCAAATATTTCTACCAGAAGTCATTACATGAACATCTACCATCCTTAAAGTGATGAAAGCGTGTACGATCTCTTATAATAACCTCTCTATTATAAACACCCGAAAGCACCTTTGCAAAGTTATGGCAATCGGTGCATATTCGCAAGTCCTTAGCCACTCTTAGTTTCGTCCCAGGTGGAGTTGCTAGAACTCCAAAAGCCATTGCCAGTTTCTCACTGTGATAAGATAATCTGGTTTCCTTCTCTTTTGTACCAACATCTGTAATCCCAGCTTCATAACCACCGATCTTTAACTGTTTCTCGATCTCATCCAGCATCTCATAAACTTCACTAATTCGGGAATGTGTAGTATCATCAACTTTGAACTCATGTATCTCCCCTTTAAGTTCAATTGTACTAGCACTTGGGGTGGTTTGGATCCCCCTCTCTTTCATCAGTTTCCTCACTTCTATTATTTTCTCCCAATCACCAGCAGTCATGTAAATATTCAAAAGTAGGATGTAATCGCCTGCTTCTTGAGCCTTGAGCTCGATCAAATGTTCAATTACTTGTTCTCCAAGCGTGAGATTACCATGTACTTTGCAAGCCCCAAGCAAAGTTCTCCATATTGTTGCATCTGGTTTACATTTCATGGACATGATAAGCTCATAGGCATCTTCAACCAATCCCACGCGACCCATGAGATCAACCACACACCCGTAGTGGTGGATATTAGGCACCACACCGAACTCTCTCTGCATACGATCAAAAATCATCCTTCCTTCATCGAGCAACCCAGAATGGCTGCAACCAGAAAGCAAAGCTGTGAATGTTTGCTCATCTGGTGAGACACCCGTTCTCGTCATTTCACTAAAAACATCTATCGCTTCTCTTCCATAACCATTACTTGCAAAGCCTGAGATCATTGCAGTCCACGAAACAACATCTTTATTCCGGATTTCTTGGAACACTTCATACGCTTTGTTCAATTGCCCACACTTGGAATACATCGCCACAAGCGAATTACATAGGTTAAGAGCATGAATGTACCCACGGTCTTTGATATATCGATGAACACGCTCACCAAACTCAAACGCACACATGTTAGAGCAAGCCTGAAGAACTAGCAAACACGTAACATCATCCGGATCACACCCACACTCCCCACTCAGCATCGAATCAAACACGCCCAAAGCATCGCGCGTCCTCCCATTACGCGTATAACACGAAACCAACACATTCCAAGCGACAGTATCTCTATGAGGCATTTCATCAAACACCTTGCAGGCATCCTCACACATGCCACCACACGAGTAAAACTCCATCAAAGTCGTGAGCAAAAGGGTATCCGCATGACACCCATCTCTCAAAACCTTATTGTGAATCTGCAACCCCTCAAAAAACGAAGAACCCTTTATGCAAGATTTAGCGAGAAACGAAAAAGATTGAGAATTGGGACGAACACCCTTCCGCATCATATCCCTGTACACGTAGAACCCTCTTTCGGGATGAATGCTCATGGCATAAGCTCTAATCATGGTGTTGTAGTGCAAGACATTGGGTGTTGAAATCTGAGAGAATATGTGGTGGGAATAGTGTAGGTTTTGGAGTGGTGGGAGTGATGTTCGGCGTAGGAAGGGGATGGAGAATGTTGGTTGTTGAATGAGGGATGTGCGAAGGAGATATGCATGGATTTGAAGCAATTGGGTTGTTTTGGTGGTGGATTCGATGAATTGAATCAAAGATTGGAGATTTGTTTGGTTTGATGGTGAGGCGAAACGAGAAATGGTAGCTTGAGAGTGCATTGTTCGAGTCGCAGGTGATGTTGTGATCGGTTTGACCGTCGCTGGAAACAAGAATAACAGAGTACAAGGAACGGTTATGAATCTAGTAACCTCGTATTATATTATGGTAAGATTTAAATTCGCGATAATTAGACACAATAAACATTGGTTGTTGCTAGATCGAGAGACAATTGGTACGTTCATTTAACATAAACACTTAGCTTCATATCAATTGCTAGATTAGTTTATTATCATATATACAAAGGTAACTTCACCCAAAGCGTCATATTAAAATCAAACAAAGTATTTTTGTTTCTCTATAGTCATCAACGTTCATAAAAATTTTCATTCGTATATAATATTTTGTAAATGTTTAACTTTTTAAAAATTAATGAGACAAATGAAACATATATAAATAAAAGGTAACAATGAAGAAAAATTTTCACTAAAATCAAGTTTCATAATTGTTAAATCAAGTCAGACTGGAAAAAAGAAAATAAAATAAACAAGATAGTAACCTAGAGTCATATATATTTTATTTCTTTCAATTAATTTTGGATATATATATATATATATATATATATATATATATATATATATATATATATATATATATATAT
>BJCM01241361.1:0-16351 GCA_018326385.1 Flaveria bidentis | reverse complement strand
TCACACCCACCCACATATACATTCAATTATACGTACGGGTGTGAAAACCCACTTTATAAAAACATACATACATACATTTCCAGCCCCAAAATAAGTTGAAAACATGTAACATAGGGGGTCTAGAACTCACCTTGACAACTCTTCGGGCACGACTTCTTCAAACCCGACTGCAAGGGAGTTCGAACACCTAAACCCACCAAGAACACACACACAACCGAACATACAACATACATAAGCACATAACCGAAGCAAGAACTCAACAAAAACACATAACCCTCAAATTCTTACCTTGAAATCCGGCCTTTTTCTTGTTCTTCTTCAAAGACCCGGATGTTCTCCTCTTTCTCTCTCTAAAATTCGTCTGAAAAGGTTGTGATGGGAGAATGGGCGGCCATGCCCTCTTTTTACACCAACTCTCTGTACCTTTTTGTCCTTTTGACACTTTTAATCCTTCATCTTGGGTTAAATTTGCATCTGCTACCTTTATTATTCCTTTATTGTCTTTTTAAATATCCGGGTGTTACAATACGTGTAAAGGATGTTCAAGGAACTTCTAAAAAAATTTGTATCATTTTATCGAGAAACATAATCATGACCTTGTATCAACTGATAATATTGATTTGACTAGGAAACACCGCCAATTGAACTTCAATGATCAGGTCTACATACATAGAGCATGGGCCGCAAAGGTTGGCCTAATGTCACACACAGACTTCAATCAGCAATTAAAGGTGGACAACATTTGGAACGTGGTACCGTTATAGTTTACAAAAAAATTAGTAAAGACATAAGAAAATACATAGGTAATAGGGATACCCAGATGATAGTCAACACTCTTAATGAATCTAATGTTTTTACTAGCTACTTCATTTATAGTTTCTTTTTGATCATCGAGATCAATTGGATTTGCAACATCGTTCTTAAATCTGCTAAAAGATTATTTATGGGCTATACGTTCACTTCTTCTTTCTTCATACGCGACAAACAACATAATCATATACCACACATATTTATAGGTTATGACACTTTAAAACAAAATAATAGTGTAATTACTTACTTGACGACATCCTTTAGAGCCACATGTACTAATAGATCAAATTATACTGAAACAAAGAACACATGCAGTACACATCATCAACATATTTTCTTTATCTTTATTATATACCCCTGTACACCATCACACATATGCCAAACTCTTATGTTGATTAAATTAGTTTTAATGTATACTATAAGTTTTAAGACAGTAATATAAGGTTTTTGTACATAACATATACATATATGTAAAGTTACACAAGTAACAAGAAAACAACATAAAAAATTACCATTAAAATTTACACAGACTTAACCTAACTGATTATTTGTTACTTATACGTATATTTGGCCATTTTAATTTTTACAAGCCTAGTATCAATGTGTACAACCTAATTGATTAATTATAATGTATATTTACAAGTAATTGCTTATACGTTTACTTAGCTATTCTATTGTTTCCTAGCCTATTTTCATTGTGAACCAAACATTTTTTATACACATAAACTTATACAATCAACAAATACCACATCCAGAACAACCATCACAAATTCATTAACAGTTACTAAGCTTAATAACATTTTCAACTTTCATCGAAGATCGTTTTATATAACATATGCCATCTAAATCAAACTTGTTAATTCATAAATTTTCTCCCTTTCTAAACCACAACAATTGTTTTCCACATACATAAATTAACCCTAAAGAACAACACCTCTGGTAAACCAATTTAACATCACTGACTTTAAATCCTCATACGTTTTATAACATATGCTATCTAAATCAAACTTGTTAACTCAAAATTGTTCCCTTTTCTATACCACAACAAATGTTTCCACATACGTTTTATACAAGTGTCTTTATATGTATCATATCAAAGTTTCATAAAATATGCATCTAAATCAAACTTGTTACTTCAGACATTTTCCCCCTTTCTATACCACAACAAATGTTTCCACATACATAAATTAACCCTAAATAACAACACCTCTGTTAGACCAATTTAACATCACCGACTTTAAATCCTCATACGTTTTACTTTATTTTTATACACAGACATTCTAAAACTTTAAAAGTTCATAAACTTTGTTACAGTCAAGTCCCAGTTCTTAAAACATTCAACCATCTGCGATTTCAAACTTTAAAAACCTCCAAATTTCACATTAACTATATCTGCATTTGTTGTTATCCTCTTAGTTAAGCATGATTAACACTGAATTAACACCAAAAGCAATATTGCATGAACAATCAACCCACATTTTAGATTCATATACACTATCCTTCATACGATTAAGACATCAATTAGAAACAACTTACACACCTAGACACAATTTCGTTGGTCTCCGAACGAACCTTCGCTTTTCTACACGTGATTTTACATAAGGGAAGGTTTTTGAACTATTTTGAAATTGCCTAATAATATCCGATAATCTTCTTATTTGTTTGGAAGATTTCACGGGTATCGCCCGAAAATAGTGTACTTTTGTTAGGACCGTCTGCCTACGTACGGAGTACTAACGGATTCTACGTGAAACCAGATCAAATAGTGCGGAATCCTATTTGATTGGTGATCCAATCAGTGAGAATGATAACCAGATCGATATAACAATGAACTAAACGTTAAGAATGAGTAGGAATCGGTCAAGATTGAACTTTGAAGTTGGATTGGTTGTTTAGGATGCTCTGGACAGCTAGGGTTTATGTATATTTGAAGTATCACTCAAAGTGTTCAAAGTGTTTTTTTCACGAATTAAGTAGCATTTATAGGTTTGTGGTTTCCATTCGTACAACTGAACCATTAGCATGGTTCAGTCGTGCGACTGAGTCAGTCTTATGTCTCAGTCATACGACTGATCCAGTCTCCTGGTTCAGTCGTGCGACTGGTCCATTGGCATGAATAATCACTCGACTAAGTTGAACATATTTCCCAATCGTTATTGACTTAGAATTGTGTACAACACTCACAAACCTATATATGAAGTTCATACATATGACTTATACTGAACATAATAATAATATGAAATAATTAAGATAAATAAACATCAAGACATCTATCATATTTCATTTCATCATCACATTACACATATATAAGACATGAAAGATTTTTACATTTAAGCACATAAACTAGGAACATCATGTATCTACAAACTCCCCCTTGGACCTGGTTTACCCTATTTTCTAACATTCTTCACATGTTCTTAAAACTTTTTGTACTTCTCTTCTCTTGTGACTCCTATTTGTATCTCGAATACAAAACAGAGTCGTATAACGTGTTGAAATTGTAGAGCTTGTATAATCTCTTGCGTGTCATAGAATAGTAGCCACTTGTATAAAGTGTAGACATCTTCTGCAAACAAGTTGGTAAGCCACACTTGGTCAAATACACTGATAGTCTTTATCTTTCCATCTTTGTTCAACACTATGACCGCTTCTCCCGTCCTCCAATCATAATACCACCATTTGAAATGTGGAGTGAAGTCCTGAGGCATTTCCCATAAGGGAATCTTGGACATTGTGCGTGGGGGACTCCATTTCAGCACAATTTTAGGTCTTCCAGAGATAGGATCAACTTCTGTCTTATGAATAAAACATTTAGGTTGTTGAGGCTTAAAGTTGACCCATCTGGTGTGATATTCTTTATTTAGAGCTGTCTCAAACCAGACATCTTCCTCGGGTTGGCATACAAAAGATCTAAATTAGCCAATCTATTAAGCTCAAAACCAGAAAGAGTCTTTAGATCATGTGGATATCTGAAGTACTCAATCCACTTCTCTCTCTTTACTGCATAAACATTTAAGTCTTAAAAATAAGCCCACACGATAATTTTTCCAGACACTTTCTGATGTTTCTTGACTCTGTATAGTTTGGTGTAGGCATTTTGCTTTGGAGGTGTGCGTTGAGCTTTCATTTCAGCAAAACAAACGGCCCATTCAGCTTTCTTTAAATAAGCATTAGCATCAGAAGCTTGGGCTTGACTTTCATATTTCTCCTTTTCTTTCTCCATCTCGTTTAGCTTATCAAAAGTAGCACTACCAAAGGTTTCACCCAAGTTGGGGATAACATTGCCTTCAGGGTCAGTGTACTCGGGATAGTGTTCAGTTGTCACACCTTCAATCTCTATTTCATCGACATCATGTAGCTCCTCATCACTTAGAACATTTACTTCGGGAGCATCTTTGATCAGTTCATCTAGATTTAGTCGGAACATATCAGCTATCTGCTCGTCGGTGAGGTCGTGGATGATCTCTCCTTCCTCAGGACTGTAGCTCACAAATCGTCTTACGATCCCTTGCAAATCAAGAATCATAGTGAGTTGAGTCTTGATTTGCTGAAGGGGGACGACATCATTTTCATCTGGCTGTTGAGCTTCATCTGTTTGATTAAACATTCAACACATCAAACATAAATCATTAATCAAGACATTGAAACATGAATAATCATTAATTACATTAATGTAATACACAATTCAAGTACAAAAGTTTCAAATACATAAACATCTAATCATTACTTTTGCCTTGATTGGTTGTCTCTTCAGCTTGAGGAGCTGAGGACGAGGCTTTTTTATCCTGTTTCGCTTGGTGCGCCTCTCCTGAGCTTCTTGAGTCGAGGCTGATGCAGCAACATCACCTTCTTGCTCATCATCATCATCTTTATCATCCTTTTTGTCCTTCCCACTTGGTTCCGCTTCCTCATCATCATCTTCTTCTTCTTCATCATCGGTAAGCTCATCATCATCATCCACATAATCATCCACATCATCACCATCATCATCACCCTCTTTATTCTTAGGGGTTCACCCTTAGATTCCTTCAGCCTTAGCATAATCTTCTTGTTCTTTTTCTCCAGTCCTTCAATTCTTTTCACCGATGCCATCACCAACTCGTTTTGACCCTTTAGTGCATAGTGAGCTCGGCCTAAAGCTCTCTCATACTGTGCATTCTTCTCACTAAGCTGAGCTATTTGCTTAGCTTGAGATGCATTTACCGCCATCAGCTGGTTTATCTGAGTAGCTCTCAGATCATCAGTTGTGATAAGCTTTAGCACGATGCAGTTTAGGTTTGCTAGTTGTTCCTCTAACTAGATAGTGGGTAGAGTGGAGCCATGTGTCATTGAGGATTAGGTGGATGTACTGGCTTGTTGAGTGGTGGTTGTGGTGGTGGATGTGGTGAAGATGGGAGGAGGAATGGGAGTGGATTGTGGTGGAATTGTGTTGGGTATTGTGGGTGAGGTGGAGGTAGGTTTATGAGTGGTGGAGGGAGTATCAGTGGCTGTGGGAGTGAGAGTGGGTGTTGTGGTGGTAGTGGTTGTGGTAATGGTGGTAGGAGCTGTGGTAGTGGTGGTGGGAGTTGTAGTAGTGGTGGTGGCTATAGTGATTAGGGTGATCCTTTGTCTCTTGCTCTTTTTGTCGTGGGGTTAGGCCATCCTTTCTTCATTGAGCCCTTGGAGACAGAGGCTCCCCCTGAGCTGATTGGCTGGTCTGGTGTGTAAGTAAGCTCAATGAAATCTGTAGCACCACATTTCGACCCAGCTTGGCGTCCACCAACCGCCTCTTTCCCTTTCTCGGTGGCCACAACCCGGCTATCGACTGTCCTAACCAGAGGCTCATCGTCAGATTCTTCCTCTTTATCGAGCAGGAAGTCTTGGTGGAAGGAAGCCTTCTCCGTTCCACCAGGTGAATCAGTGGTGTCATGTGGAGATGGTGGAGATATAGTAGAAGTTTCAGTGGCCCTTGATTGACTAGGACCAGTATCTCCACCACCTTGACTGTCATCATGATCGTCATCATCGTCGTCGTCTTCATCGGTGGGTAACACAATTAGCTCAACATCAGAATAGCTATCATCGTGACGCCACTTCTTGCGAGAGGGCGCAACATAATCTTCATTGGCCAGATTCCCAAACAATCTCCTGACCGGGGGCTTCACCTGCTCCCCCGGTACACCTTCCTTCTTCCCAGTGTAGTGTCATCCATCACCTCGAGAATAACCGCATCATCTTTCTCTTCTGGCAGCATAAGAAGTTTCTCATCTATGATTATCTGTAACAAACGTGGATACATACAGAAGCCTTCCTTGCCTTTGGCTTCAAGGTTCTCGATCAGATAAGCGAAGAGCATGCGAGAAAAACTGAACGGGTGGTTCAGTACCAGTGCAACGAATGCGTTCTGGATTTGGTCCGACAACTCATCAAATCCCCCTCGCCTTGAAGCTATGCACTTTAGGATAACATGAGCCAATTACTTGGACTAGGGGCACATTTTTCTCTTGTTGAGCACACTTGCATTGATATCCCAAGCGTACTTTATCCTTAGAAAGCATCCCCGAACAGTCAGGGATGCAACTTGGTTGGGTAGCACCATCCTCACCCAGATCCAAAACCCTCCTCAGGTCGTCTTCTGTGATCTCAATCTCCTGCCCGAAGATAGAGCTCCTAATACAATGAGGCTCAGCCGATCGGTTAACTAAGGCACCTTCCCAGAAGGCCTGCTGTATAGACCTGTATGGTGTGCATGGAGTAGAGATGGCCTTGTATATCCTCGATCTGCGTAGGAAGGCAATAATCCCAGCGAACTCAGAGGCGTCCCTGGAAGTAGCATCTAGATGAGCACCTATGTTGTGCTTGGTGCTCATCATTCATCTATCAGCCATGTTGCTGCAACACAAGAAACATATACATTATATTTGTGCATAAGATAACAGTTGGAACTTTGAATGATTTTAATGAACCTGGTTCAATCGTGCGATTGAACCATATGACTGAGTTCAGTCATACGATTGAGCCTACGACTGAGTTCAGTCGTGCGATTGAGCCTGAGATTGAACTTAGTCGTATGCTAATCTATGTGATTGAGTCAGTCGTGCAACTAAGTCACCAATTGATTCACTCGTGCGATTGAATCGTGCGCCTGGATCAATCGTGCGACTGAGGTTCATATGGAGTGTCTATTCGCATCTTGCTCTGTTCGACACTCTACCTCCGAGTCTTTGTCAAAACTTTATATTAGACATCGTGTTTAGACTCATTAGATTCGCAGGGATTTGAAATAACACTTAATGTCCTTTAAATCAACTTTTATGTCCATTTAAGTGGTCTATTTTTAAAAGTTAGTCCCAGTTCTTGATTTTAACATAATCGGTCCTTCGGGTTCGATTAAACCAGTCATTTGGGTCGATTTCAATTGCACAGTACCTGTAGATGAGTAGGAAAACAGTCAGTATCACAATCAAAGGGTATTCACAATAATAGGAATTTTAGGCAGAGTGTTTGTGTATGGGCGGTTTTTGAGAGCTTTGAAGGATGGTAAGGAATATGACCGACTAATCCCTCTATTTATACTGTTTTAAAGTTCAGTCGTGCGGCTGGACCCATATGCATGCTTAATTCGTGCGACTGGGGTTCTGTCGTGCGACTGGCTTATACTTCTTCATCCATTCATACGATTGGTTCAGTCTTGTGATCCCAATCACATGGTTGTCTCATACTCATGGTCCAATCGTGTGACTGGCTCATACTTATGGTTCAATCGTGCGATTGGCTCATCCTTATGATTAAATCGTGCGATTATCTCATACTTATGATTCAATCATGCGATTGGCTCATACTTATGAGTTTAACCTCATACACTTTCAAAAACTTAAAATTTTACCTTTTGTTATATAACATTATGACCTATGATCATCTCAGACATGATCCTTTTAATTTAACATCCTTTGATCACCTCAGACATGATCCTCTTAATTTAACATCATTTGATCACCTCAGACGTGATCCTTTTAGTTTAAAACCGTTTGGTCACCTCAGACGTGACCACTTTTAGTGAGTGTATCACAGATTTCATCTAGTTGTATAGTCTGACATCTACGCAACAAAAGACTAGAAAACAAAAAAAAACAACTTGAAATTAAAAGAAAACAAGACATATTTTTGTGTTTTTGGTTTGAGATGAATTGAAACCTTTTAGAAAACGCCTAACATATTTTTCTTCCAGAGCAGAACAGCTTCAAGTTAATTTGATCATTTCTGGAAAGATTCATTATGGAATCATACAAGTATATCATAATCATTTGAGACCCTTTTAATATGTATTTTGATACTAGATTCTTGTTTTGTCTGAGAGTCAATAGCACTTTCAGGAAATCATACTAGAGCTATAAGATGAGCACAATGATTTTGACTGTCAAGAGTTGCAGCCACGATGATTGTCAGTATATTTGTCCACTTAAATCAATACATAGATTTTTGACTCACATTAGTGATGAGTTAGATTTAATTATTTCAACAAGCATTTGTGGATCCCACACTTATATGGTAATTAACATTCCTCAGGATATTTTTGAGCGGTCTACGGGTATTTGACAAGAAGAAACTATTCTAAGATCTTTCAAAGAGATGCCAAGCCTCAGGTCAGTGCCATCAAACAGCAGAGAGGCGCAAACAACAATGAATTCTAGAATATTTAGGTTATGCTTATCCTCAGGTCAGTGCCACCGCACAGTAGAGAGGCACACAGCCTATCTTCTTGTTAGAGCATTTATTTTTCTTTTGCATATAACGCACCAACAACATTAGTCATTAGCTTGATTGCACTTAGCAGTTTTTCCATGTGCTTTGCTCATTTTTATGGTCATCCACACACATTTGTGGCGTTTATTTTGCATGTCACCCCTTATTGGAAATGCGTTGATTGTGTTAACCAGGGATAAGATGTGAACCCATAGCAAGTTGAATAAATTAGTTTGAATTTAATTCACCAATGAAGTCTACTCATCTGTTGTGTTGAATCTACCGACACATCATATAATGAACTAGCAACATCTAGGTCTACTTTCTCTATGTTACCTCAGTAGCAGACTAGTTTTACTATCATTTTTCTTTTATTGTGCTTAGACTACTCAGACTTGTACTTTGAAATTAGCATCTTGATCATTTAAATCCTTTTGAAGTCCCAAACAATTTCTTCCCTGTGTACTATCATTTTCTATAAACTTTGAATCAAAATCACAGATTTGATTTCATTTCTTCCAGCTAATCTGCCCTCCCCCTTGTTTTTTAAAGATTTGATTTCATTTCTTCCAGCTAATCTGTCCCCCCCTCGTTTTTTTAAGTAAATAAATATTGTAACTAAGTAATACTAAACTAAACTATTCTCCCCCTAAAATTCTAAAACCGAAAATCTTTTTGTGTTTTTGGATTTTAACAGACAGGAAAATAAAATAAAAGAAAATAAATAATAAACTAAGAAAATACTTGTCGGACTAAGAACTTTCTTCTTCTTGAATCACATCACTTTTTTTTTCACGCCATTAACCTCTTAAAATAAAAACCGAGGTTTGTCAAATGCTTTTATGTTGAGGTCGGCGTGTTGAAATCCGTATTATTTTAAAAACATTGATTAATTGCTTTTCAAAACAGTCACGTATAAAGTGATATTTAATACCGATATGTTTTGTTTTCGGGTGTTGTACTGGATTTTTGGTGACAACAATTGCAGCAGAATTATCAACAAAGATTGCGGTGTTAGAAAATTGCAAACCGTAGTCGCCCATGTGCTGTTGAATCCAAATGATTTGTGAACAACAACTTGCAGCAGCAACATATTCAACTTCACATATTGACAGAGCAACTGATGTCTGCTTCTTACACTGCCAGGTGACTAACCGTCTACCAAAGAGCTGACATCCCACTGATGTAGACTTGTAATTCATCTTGCAACCACCATAGTCCGAGTCACTATACGCTGTAAGCTCAAAGTCATCAACATGAGGATACCACAACCCGAGTGTTGGAGTACCTTTCAGATAATGAAAAATCCTTTTAACTCCTATGAGATGATATACTTTTGGTTTTGCCTGATATCTGGAACAAAGACACATGGCGTACATAATATCAGGATGAGAGGCTGTGAGGTACATTAGAGATCCGATCATTCCCCTGTACATGGTGGCATCAACCAAATCACCATTTTCGTCAGGTGCCAGGTCATAGTTCGTGGCAAGTGGAGTTCCAGCAGCCGTAGCATTCTCCATGTTGAATCGACTAAGGATATCTCCTACATATTTGGGCTGATGCAGGAAGATTTCTTTTGGTGTCCGATCCACCTGTAATCCAAGAAATAACTTTATCTCCCCCATGGCACTCATCTCAAACTCTACTTTCATTACAGATTCAAATTCTTTACATAATTCTTCATTTTTGGAACCGAAGATTATCTCATCCACATATATCTGTACCAGTAGTAAATCACCATCATTTTCTTTGATGAAGAACGTGCAGTCAATAACCCCTCTGCGAAAACCATGTCTCACTAGATGAGTTGAGACTTTATCATACCAGGCTCTAGGAGCTTGATGGAACCCGTAAAGAGCCTTGTCCAGTTTATAAACTCTATCCCGATGATAAGGATCCTCAAATCCTTCAGGTTGACTGACGTAGACTGTTTCACAGATTTCAGCATGAAGGAATACACTTTTTACATCTAATTGATAAACTTTAATCTTCATGTAGGATTCATAGGCTAGAAAGATATGAATTGCTTCCATCCGTGCCACAGGTGCAAACACTTCATTGTAGTCAATGCCTTCGACTTGTCTAAACCCTTGAACCACAAGCCGAGTCTTATTTCTAATTATAACCCCTTGATCATCTTTCTTACACTTCAGTACCCATTTAGTGCTAATCACCTTAGCACCTTTTGGTCTGTCCACAAGGGTCCATACTCCTAACTTCTTGAACTGTAGGAGTTCTTCTTGCATAGCACTAACCCATGCTTCATCGTTTAAGGCTTCACTTGCATATTTTGGCTCAAATTGAGACACAAAACATCGATAAGCACCATCATGAAGATATCCTTTTTCCATGACTGAGGCATAATCAGCTAAGTATAACTGATTTTGTGTTTGCACTCCCGATAGAACATCCCCAATGATGTTTTCCAGGGGATGATGCACATTAATTCGAGATTCGGGAGTGGTGGGAGCAACTACTTCAAGATCCAGATTTTGAATCCCAGGTTTAGTATTTGTAGCAGTTGGAGTATGAGGTTTAGAAGTGTCAGAGGCATCAAGATCTGATGCTTGTGTACTTTCATTAGTGGGAACCTGGTCCTCCTAGTCCACATTTGCAGTCTCAACTGCTTCATCATCAGATGAGGAGTCACTTCCTTCAAGCTCTCCCCTTGAAGGACTAGGAGAATCCTCTAACGGAACCGATGGTGTCGAGTCTTGTGGAGGAGTGTTCAGAACATCGTACATCATTGTAGCAGATAACTCATCATCAGGATGAGAAGGAGGTAGGTTGAAGGACTTAAAAAATCCATCATAGTCAAAGAAGAAGGAAAGTCCTTTTCCAGCAGGGGTGGTGGTGTATCTTTGAACATCAACATTGCACCACACTTCTACCTAACCCGTTGAGTTGTTATAAACTCTCTTGTCTGGTATACTGTATCCGAGAAAGATACCTTCTTCAGTCTTCTCACTAAACTTCCCGGTCTGAGTTTTCTTTAACAACATGCACGGTGCACCAAATGGTTCGAGATACTCCAAGTTTGGTTTATGTCGCTGGAGCAGTTCATAACATGTTTTACCATGACGTTTGACCACCAAGACTCTTTTGAGAGTGTAGCATGCATTAGCCACTGCCTCGTTCCAAAATTGAATAGGCAGTTTAGAGTCGGCCAACATTGTTCTTGCTGTCTCTATCAAGCTACGATTCTTTCTTTTAGCAACCCCATTCATCTGTGGAGTGTAGGCAGACGTAAATTGATGTACAATTCCTTTCTCTCTACAGAATGCCTCCATCCACTTATTCTTGAACTCTGTTCCGTTGTCTGATCGAATCTGCCTTACTTTCAGCTTGTAGAGTGATTTCAAAGTAGTTACTAGATGTTTGAATGATTCAAAAGTCTTTGATTTGGATTTCAGAAACATCACCCAAGAAAATATTGAGTAATCATCAGTTACTACAAGGCAATATAGATCTCTAGCAATACTCTTTATGTTTACCGGGCCAAACAGATCCATGTGTAGAAGCTCGAGAGGAATGTCCATAGAATTAACTTTCTCTGCCTTGTGAGACTTCTTGGTCTGTTTCCCTTTCTTACATGCTACGCAAAAATCCGGAAGCTGGAAATTCTTGACAGTTAATCCATTCACTAAATCATTCTGTACCAGATGATTCATCTTCCTAGGATTAATGTGTCCCATTCTCCTATGCCAGGAGACTGAATACCTCTCTCTTTCCTTTGACAAGAAGCATTGCACAATGGTCTCAGTTTTGGAAGCTTTTGATAGATCCAAGACATACAGATCATTATATCTTAAAGCTGACATTAGAACT
Organism: Flaveria bidentis; assembly: GCA_018326385.1. Lineage (NCBI taxonomy): Eukaryota > Viridiplantae > Streptophyta > Magnoliopsida > Asterales > Asteraceae > Flaveria > Flaveria bidentis. The sequence continues at coordinate 3,988 of BJCM01241361.1, read as the reverse complement.
TTATCATCCTAGATGACATAATCCTTCTTCAACATGTAGCACTTCTTGTTTTCAAACACAACTTTGAATCCTTTATCACACTGGGAGACTGAAAGCAAGTTGTTATGTAGTTGTTGAACGTAGTTGACCTTGTCAAACTTCACTTTCTTGTTTCCCATTTCGCCTTGAGCGGTGATGTAACCTCCTTTATTTCCAACAAATGATATATGTCCCCCTTTAATTTGTTTGACGTTAAAAAGGAGAGACGAATTCCCGGTCATGTGCCTGGACGCCCCATTATCAATAATCCAGGTATTTGTGATAGCGCTGTAGCAAACACCCCGCACATTCAAAGGAATTGATTAGTTCAAGTTTGGGACCCAAGCCTTAACTGGATTGGGTGACCCAGAGGAATCACACATCATGAACTCAACCCACTGTCCTTCAAAGGATATAGGGCATATTGTTCTTCTTCTTGTTCTTATTATCAGACAATTACTTGATTTTATTTTCCATAAGCCAGTTTTGTGTAAGGCATGTTTGTGATAAACAGACAACTGGCTTATATTTTGAACTTTAGGTTCACTAATACTCTTAGGTGGAGTATTAGATCTCATTTTAGAGACACTTGATTTTGCATCATAAAGTTCAGTTTTTCTTTTTGGGCGTCTGATAATAAGGACAATTAGGAGAGATATGTCCTCGTTTTCCACAACTGTAGCATGATCTCCCTTCTACAGATTGAAGAAATTTTTTATGTGGGATTGAGTTTGGTAAGGGTGTGAGATGTGTCTAGTTGGGTTTTGTCACTTCTTTTTTAGAAGTTTCAGCTTCTTTAACAAAATTAATTGTTTTAATATTTTTAACATCTTCAACTTTTAGTTTATTTGGACTTTGATGAGTAATACGTTTTTCGTTAACTGGATTAGTCATTTTGGGTTCAGATGTAGACGTGTGTGAACCTAACCTGAAATTAACCTTTTCAATTTGATCATCCAAATTTTCAATAGGCATCTTTTCTTTTGATTTCAAAGTAGACTCCTTCTGTTTAGTGTTATTCTTCATAGGTTTGCCCGTAGAATCGGGATCATTAACCAGACGAGTGGACACTACATGATCCTTTACTGGGTTATTATTGATTGGTCTATATTTAGTGTTCAAAAGGATTGCATGTGGTGGCGGAACTACTTTATAACCCAGACCTTTCCTATTGTTTCGTGCTTTCACTAAGTTTTGAACTATGTGTGAAGAACTAGCCAAGTTGTGCAGTTTTTGTTTTAAGGATTCAACTTCGACTTCAAAAACTGCTTTTTTCTTTTTTGTTTCTTCAAAATAATTTAAATAAAACTTGATGTCATTTGCTTGATTTAATGCAACAACCTCGGTTTCCCTTAGTTGTTTTCCTAAAAGTTCTATTTTTTCTTTGAAACTGCACTCATTTTGTTTTAAAGTACGATGGCCTCAGTGCAGAGTTGTAAGTCATTTACTAAATTATCATTGTGTTCTAATAACCTTGCAAATTTTAGATCAATGCTTTCCCTAAATTTGTCATATTCAGTACAAGCATGTTTTTCAATAGTTGGTCATTAGAACTTATCTGTGAGGAATCAGACAAATCAGCCATCAAAGTCGTATCAGACTCTTCGGTGAATGGAGAATCTGAGTTTGTTGCTCTGAGCTTTTCCTCAATCAAGTGATTTACAACATTCACAACTTCTTCGGTATCTGACATTGCTTGCTCAGCTATGATCTCACCTTCACTAGCAGATCCATCATCCAATGCATCAACGAAGGTAATATTTGATTCACCCGGAGAAACAAATCGGAAGGACCAGTCTTGCCCTTCATCACCTTGAGCAGTCAAAGCCTTTGTCTCTTTACTTAAAGAAGTAGTTCCAATCATAACTTTGTCTTGACGGTTGAATGTGTGAAATGGGTTTCCATTACCAGTTTTCTTGGGCTTTACACATTCACGTTTAAAGTACCCATTTTCACCACAGTTGAAGCATGTGACTTTGGTTTTGTCAAAACCAAAAGTCGTATCTTTAGTGGCAACTAGATTCTGCCCCGTCTCTTTGACAAACTTCTTTGCTCTTCTGACAGCACTAGCCAAGGCCCACATTATGTCCGTTCTTTCTAGCTCATTTTCATCAACTTGCTCATAATCCTCATTTGTAAGATGATAATTTCCAATCTTACCGGCAACTAAACCATCATAAGATTGTACAACGGCCGCTAGAAGATCCTTGTGCCCTTTGGCAACTTCCACTGTGACATTACCGAGATTCTTGGTCTTCAACTTTGTAGTATTTGTTTCAGGAACTATGTATTGGGTTGCAGATAACCCTGACGTTTCGGTTCCTGATGCAGTGTTTTGGGAAGGAGCAGAAGAACTAGACACGAATGATGTTCTTCCTCCCTTAACTTCAAGATGAAATCATTTATGTCTAACGTCACAAGAATGTCGTTTTGTCTCGGATTAGACACAAATGAATCCCATTTATTAGGCAAACCATTAGCAAAGCTTGAAACTTTATCTTCCATAGATGTTGTCAAACCATGAGTGTGTAACTCACTCATCAGATGATAGAATCTGTCAATAATATCATCCAAGCTCTCATTCCCTATCGACAAGAAATTATCAAATTTCTTTTTGAGAGCTTTAGCCTTCAGTGCTTTGAGAGTTGCATTTCCATCATATCTCTACTCCAATGCATCCCATAACTTTTTAGCCTATTTGTTCTCAGAGAACTGATAAAAGATGTCCTTAGGTATCGACTGAGTCAACAAGGCATATACTTTCTTTTCAACATTGAACAGAATCTTCTGAGCTTCACTCATTCCTCCTAACTTCAACTTGACTCCATTAGCACTGACTGGTACCGTATAACCAGTCTCAATGGATGTCCAAAGATTTAGGTCAACTCCATTTAAATAGATTTCAAACAGCTGTTTCCACTGTGGATATTCATCTAACGTTAACAGCTTTGGCGGTTTATTATGATTTCCAATCTCATTCTCCAGAAGTAGAAGGTTCTGGATGCGAGAGTCCTTTCCGGCAGTAAATGCAGCAAATTGATCTTCCATTGCTTTAAACTTGGTACTTTTAGAACTGGACAGTTTCACTCGTGCGAATGGAATATGAGTATGGATCACTCGTGCGAATGAAGGATGCGAATGAATTCAATCGTGCGATTGGATTCAGTCGTGCATATGAACAAGACGATTGGAATCAAACGATTGGAGTTGTTCAGTCGTGCGAATGAGGGATACGACTGAGTTCAGTCATGTGGATGGAGTATACTATTGAGTTCAATCGTACGAATGGACCAATCGTGCGACTGAAGGCTGATGTGTTTGTAAAATCGAATATTTTGACACTTTGACACAAAACACGAGTTTCCCGGGAACCCTAATCTGCCGTATGATGAAAAGATAAAACTTTAATGCATGCAAACGTCGAAAACACCTTTAGAAGCAAAGTGGTGACTCTTTTGATTTAAAACGTAGGTTTTAACACCAAAACTAATCGGATCCACGCAAAATCAAGAGCCAAACCTCTTATACCACTTGTTAGGACCGTGTACGTACAGAGTACTAACGGATTTTGCGTGAAACCAGATCAAATAGTGCGAAATCCTATTTGATTGGCGATCCAATCAATGAGAACGATAACGAGATCGATATAACAATGAACTAAACGTTAAGAATGAGTAGGAATCGATCAAGATCGAACTTTGAAGTTGGATTGGCTGTTTAGGATGCTCTGGACGGCTAGGGTTTATGTATATTCGAAGTATCTCTCAAAGTGTTTTTTTCACGAATTAAGTGGTATTTATAGGTTTGTGGTTTCCATTCGTACGACTGAACCATTAGCATGGTTTAGTCTTGCGATTGAATCATGCGGTTGATTCATACGCACGACTGAAGGTTCAGTCGTGCGACTGAGTCAATCTTATGTCTCAATCATACGACTGATCTAGTCTCCTAGTTTAGTCATGCGACTGGT